>VXAK01005775.1:17190-70102 GCA_013399435.1 Arenaria interpres | reverse complement strand
AAAAAAAAATCTCTGAAATAATGAGTAAATACCAGACAACCTTCTACACAAGGGTCTTCAAAGGCAGTCCTGAGGTGGTGTTCCTGTTTGTATACTTTTTTGCTAATTCTAAAGATTACCAGTCCAGTCTACCCTATTAGTATCAAAAGTAAATGAACTCAAAGTCTACCACCTTTCAAAGCAGTCATCCAGCTTAAAGCTTTCTGAGGTGGGTTTATCTCCAGTTCTTCCCAGAACTGTGATACTTAATATGAAATACATAAATATTCATTGATCCAGAAGACTAGAAAATTTGTTCAGCATTGTTTGTTAAAACACTTGTCCAGTCCCTTTCAATTCAAGTTTGATCAACAAATGTCTAGTTTATTTCTGCTAATGAATAACTACACAATTAATGCCCAAGGATACAAAAATGTGAACTAACCACCAGAGTGAGGGCAAAATCCCAGTAGTGCAAGGATACTGTATATCCTACTGAAAGCAGGAGACTGATGCTTTAAGCCATTAGGACCAAGTGAAAAGAAATCCAATTAAGGTATCTGAAACACATTTGATGTAGATCTGTTTACCCAAAACTGTCTTTTGGGTGGTCTAATTAGTATTACTTTATACCCTTAGTTGTTATAGATATCTCTGTGAACCGATTCCGAGGACCTTACAGAGCCATTCCTTGAGTGGCATCTCATTCTGGAAAAAGCAGAGGTGAGGTGCAGAGAATATCAGCTCTAAAACATACCTAAGTAATATTAAATCTTTAATTATTTGAGAGCAGAAGGGGAATTAATATGTATTCTAAGACAGCTTTGCTCTCATAACCTTAGATAAGCCAATCTGCAATTTTGTTTTGCTTTTGTTTTTTGTTTTAAAGACCAGTACAAAAGCAGTTTTGCTTTGAAAGTAATGGCTGGGTCTCCAGAAATGGAGGCTTCCATTTTCTTCACGACCCTAATTCCACTAGGAATAGCTTACTATTTCTTTATGGATCCTTGTAAGGGGGGAAAAAAAAAGTCATAAAAACCTCTAAATACTGATTCATTTGTAGAAATAGCCTCATATGGCTCTCATGGGATCATAAGGAGACAGTACAGCTTAAGTAAACAATCTCTATCAACACAGCTGCACCATTTGCTGCCCATTCTCTTTGTACCACAAATGTCTGCAGATTTATTCCATTTGTGTCAAGCTGACACCAGATCTGGCCATCTATACTACTATTTCCAGCTTTTTCTTCCCCCATCCTTGCCTCCCAGTTCTTATCTTCTATTTATCTTCTTACATTCTTCCGTTGCTATGACAGCATGAAAATACCACTACTGCCATATATTAATATCTGAAGATACTAAAACTAGTGTTTGTCCCTTCTTAATAAGTGGGGCCTCTCAGCTACTATTCCTAAGGAAAATGCAAACACCCTGTTGTCATCTTTTATTTTTGTTTCCTTTGATGAAGCAGGTGCTTTTTAGTTGCAAATAATCTGAATTGATAGATTCATGCATTTGTATGACAACAATTACATCACCTTTTAACAGGAAAACTAAGCTCTTCATCAGTACTCAAAGGAGCATATGACTCAGCATCAGCTTGTGTCCCACAAAAAGTAGTATTCCACTTCATGGACAAGTCAAGAGAAGTTAATGCTGACCCAGCCTAACTTTCCTAATTTACCTACTAAAAAATAGTCTGTACTTAACACCAACAGGACAATTATTTTAAAAACGAACCTTCAAAATTACCTATAAATAAGTTACACAGCTGAGACTTAAAAAGAAAATTCACCACCACTATAACTGTGGCCAGGAAATTCACAAGCAGACACTTTTGTCCCCAACAACTAAGAAGTTTAGAAGTGTACTTTGCAATTCAGACTCTCTGGCTCAGCGAGCTTGCTTTCTCTCATTTGTTTGCTTCAGATTTGCCAACTCATATGGGCTTATTTATTAATAAGCTGCACTCAGCATCAACACCCAGCATGTCTCTTCTGCTTTGTTTTTAATCATTTTTCTCAATAAATTAACTAATAAAGATACAAAACGTTACCAAATACATAAGGATCTGCATATGGAAATTAACAACACTATTCTAGCAACCTGAAAATTTAACAAGAGACCAAAAAATAGTGAAGTTTAAGTTAATAAGACCATCAAAAGGGCTGTTCCTCTACTGACTTTGTATGTCTTCTCAAGGATGAAGTCTCTGTGCATGCAAGCAGGCATAGATTTGTGATGCTGAAAGTTGTATTATATTCTTTATAGAAGACAGGTATTCTTGCTATTATCTCTAAAATGATGTAGCACCCACAGTTAATTATTCATACAGGTACAAATCTGTTGGGCACTGGAAAGGAAAAACCAGATACTATTATTTGTTTCACTTCAGTTATGTCAGTGGTTTTCTGATTGGGTACGTACACAGAAAGGAGGCTAGAATTACACCCATTGCTCAGACTGCTTTACTGCACTGATCATTTACTGCAGTAAGTTGGGGGTGGAGGGGGAGAAGGAGGTGTATCAGCTTAATGTTTAACAAAAAACAGAACAATGTAATATAGTCAATTTAAAAGAATTTTTCAGAAGTAACATGATCCTTTTTCCCTAACGTTTCTTTTTTTCAGCAAGGTAGGGTACTCCAGCACCTTCAAGAATTAAAAAAGCTATGGATATGACTAACACAAAATAACTATGAGGTATCCAAAATGACTTAACCTAAATCCTATTTGCAAAGACGTTTTATACTTAAAGCAGTCTGAGCACTAATGACAGCCATTAAGATGATGGTTCTCTATGTTAAGTCTATTCTAAGCACACCTCATCAATGTAACACCACCACCCTTCACTGCCCAACATGTGGTATACAGGGACACTCAGTCCATTTCCTACTCGGACATTAAGTACCTCATTGAAACTGCACTGCTGATACCATAACTGCATTTACCAGAACATCAAAAGTCATGGGATTTGATGACAGGAGTTCTGCAATAACCCTACTAAGAAAAACACGAACTTCAACTATACATAGCATAGACCTGATCTAAAGCATATTCTTCACGCTGCAGAAACAGCCAGTTTATCAATGCTGGTAAGGTAATGACAGCATCCGAAACACTGGGGCTGTAACGGGAGAGGAGGGGATCACTAAGACATCAGGCTCCCTGAAGCTTGATAACCATGGCTAAACTGCTTCCAGAACTTAGACTGGATTGGAAGGTGGTGCACCATATGAGTTTATCAGCTACTAAAATATAGTTTCACAGTTTGCCTTTACCTAGTCCTGTTCACTGACTTACGGATAATCACATGATTTTTAACAAAAATTCAAATAACTCATAGGTGTCTTCTCTTGACTCCTGCCAATAATCAGTCAAAAGATTTACATTGACTTCTTAGAGATGTTCATACAATTTCTTCTCATGAAAATAAATAGGGCTGCACCCATTCCCAAAGTATGGACTACACAAGAATAAACCTCAATGCAAATATTGTTCCATGAGATTGATGAGAAGCTAATTAAAGTCTGACTCAGCCTGAGCAACAGATCTACACATATATAAGCACATAACATTTAGAAACTGGATACGACCATGTATTTTTACATTATAAGTGAGTGCCTGTCAATTAAAGTGATCTTTTGTTTAATTTTGTCTGAGTCCCAGTCCTACTGTCAGATAATGGTTCTATCACATAATTTTATTACTTGGGGAAAACTAGGATTCAGATGTGGTGGGGGGGAACAGCAAGTAGATAGAGACTCCCGAATGGCTCAGCTTGTCAAGTTTTTTTACTTGCCTCAGACACGTAGTTACAACTGTGCTGCATTATCAAAAAATTAAATCAAAAATTAAAACTTCAGGGAGCCTGAATGTCTGGTTCTAGTGACACAACACCTAGTCAATATCTATCTTTTCAATTTGCTAGCAGTGCTTGCATTTTACCTCAGCATTTAATCGTTTCCGTGTTGAATTACATCTGAAGTATAAAACACCAAAGCAACAAGGCTGCTTTCTAAAGCAGGCTTTGCATCTCTACACCCCTTGATCCACACAGGGGAATTAGACCATCAATAAATCAAGTGAGTAACATATTAATATTTCTTTCTTCATTAAAAAACTTCTTGGTTGAGGGAAGAAGGGCATGATTTCAACTGGCATTAAAATAAAGCTTACGATACTACAAAAAGGTCAACGCAGATGCAGATATAAAAATGATACTTGATTGCCTAAAGTAAATTTAATCACAGTACCAGAAGCTTTAAAAGTTACATGCACATTTCAGTTATGCATTACTGTTTTCGTAAGGCACTAAAACCCAAGGCAAGGCACTCAGCTTGTGGTTTGTTTCCTTCCTGGGAAGATGGGAGCTGCAGTTCCAGGGGGTGGTGGGAATGACTGCCCTGCCAGCTTCACACTCCCACCACAGGGCAAAGGGCAGGGAAACACACAGCTTTCTCTGAACTTCTCACGTGCACACAACACACGGTGTGAAAATTCTCAATAAATACGTAAACAAATTGAAAAAACTACGTAAGTAATATAAAACTGAAATTACTAAATAAAGCTAGTATACATGATAGTAACAGGTTCTAATCAAACTTTTACAGAAAAAGACAGATTTTTCTAAGCCTTCTGTTTGTGTTCAGTTATACACATGGCACAGATAAACCAAACAATAGTCTTGTATGCCAAAGCAAAAGGAAGTTATAAAAAAAATGGCTCCAATAGGCCACCTTCCCCTGTAACCATTTTAGCTTCCGTCTTCAATTAATTCATGCTTTCTGAGATGTGTAATTGTTTAATACGCTGTTTTGACCCAAAAGTCTACTAATTTATCTGCACTCCACAGTTCTGTTCACTAGCAACAAGCCTTCTGTGACCTATTAGCCAGTGCCAGAAACTCAACTATCCCAGAACACTGATTTAATGGAAGACACATATATAGATTTTACTGGTTTTGAATACTATTGAACTAGTCAAGAGTTAGTACTCAAAACCTATGGCCATACAAACTGTGGGGAACTACCTTTCTGTATAGGCTTGGACAAGTCAGTTTTTGTTTACTTCAGTCTGCCATATGTGACACACAGCAAAATGATACACAGCTATTTGACTGACACACTAGTATCTAGGGATGAAAACAGGACAGAAGAGCAAGGTCTTTCCATCCTTTTAACTTAGCTCTTTCCCAGCTATGAGGAGCAACTGTTACAGAAGCAGAAAGATAAGAGACAAAGGGGTGGAAAGATGCTTCACTCAACCTCATTAATAGATGACAAATGACCTCCAGTCAAACTCAATCACCTCAAACCAAAAAAAAAAACAAAAAAAAAACTACTCCCTGCAAAAAAAACCCAAAAAAAACCAAACCACAAACAAACCCACTAAACATCAGTCCTGTGCCACAGAATAGTTATACAGGGGGTGAGGAGGAAGGAACCAAATTCCTCATTTCTCACTTTTTATGATTACTTAAAAGCAGGAGGTTTTTATTCCATAAATTCAGAAGTTTTGTGAAGTAGAAAGCACTATTTCAACTAAAATTTCTACATCAACATTTAAAAGAACACACACTTTTACCTTCAAATGAAAAAAACACATTGAAATACACAAATACAGAGTTTTCTAAAGGTATGATGTCACATGATATAAAAATGAGATCTGTCAAGGGCAATAGTGACATCATGCATTTTAATGCACATTTTCAAATACAGAGTGTAGAAGTCTCATGGCCATGCGTAAGTATCAGATAAAAAACCCACCCTAATTCAGCTCATACAAGTTAGAGGGGCATTTCCTACAGTAATGTAAAATTAAGAATGTCACTGGGCATTTATAGAGCCATTTATAGACCTCGATGGACTTTGCAATTTTTTATTTTAAACAGGGAATGGCTCTGACCTTCTGCAGCAGACAGGGACTTTCTGACAGGATTTGCTCCTTAGCTTTCTCACTTGGGAGCATTAGGCTTTTAAGACTATAGTCAGTGTGCTATTTCTCATAAGAATCACTGAAAAGGGATGTTTCAAAAGTATGCTTTCTTCAAAACTTTTCCTCTGGTGTCCGCACACACCTGTAACTTCAAGTTAGTCATCGATGTGGAAGCAATGGCTATGAACTATTTCTTTTGAAAACTACAACACTTAGAGACACAAAGAGATTCCAAACACGTATGAAGCCTATGTGCTCAGGGAGAACTGATGATTACATCTTTGAGCTTCCAGCACAGAAAATAAATCAAGACTATAAGAGGAGAATAGGCAGAGGAAAATTATTTTACCTTTCTATTACTATAAGCAAAAAAAAAAAGAATTAACATTATCAAAACACAGTGTTCGTTAATCTATGGCAGATGTTCTGCCTAAGCTTGGTTTAAGCTAAAAGCATTCAAACCTTCTTACTTTATTTCCAGATTAGAGCAATAAGGAGGAATTCCACTTTTTAACAAGTTACTTTCAACGGTTTTAAATAATAATAACCATCATCTCTTGGACTTCAGATTTTAAGGACTATTTAGCCTTTATTTCTCATTTCTTTCTACTTTTAATTTGCTATTTATAGGAATATAAATAACAGTTTCTTCTCTACTTCACCATTACTTTTTACTTTTCATCTATGAGTACCAAAAGCAAGATTTTTCAGTTTCCTCTGAACAGTAACATATGTCAATTCATTTACAACAGGTTGTAGTATTACCATACACACACAGTTTACATATTCCAATCAGCATTTATTCAACACAGAAAACATGGTGAGTTAAATAAACAAAATTCACATCAAATCTTTATCACTCAGTCTCCATTTGATTCTGCATAAAGACTCCACATAGTTCAAAAGCACAAGATAAATCCCAGACAGTCTTTTCATAATGCTGTATCACTTACATTCCCTGAATTAACCACTTAGTTGGGAAGTAACAGAATTACCGTGTTTTCTGCAATTGTATATTGTGCAAGCACTTTGCACATTTTAAGCACAGGCTTTAGCTCTTCCACTCTGCTACCGTATCTTTGTGGAAAGAGATCATTAAGCAACTACATTCTTTGCTGCTTGTTCTTCATCACTACAAAGAATGCAGGACAATTTCTGATGCCATCCGATTAAGGAGGACAATCCTTTCACTTCCCTCAAATTAGATCATGTCTGCTTTTGGTAAAAGCCTTTAGACAACTTTGGCTACCTGCATCATTTATCAGGTGTTGAAAAACCCAGGCGGGCTAGGTTACTAGTAAGAATACAGAACTAACTCAAGTATCAGTCTGTACTGTTTAAAGAAACCCCAAAGAAACCGGTCACACAAGATGCTTCAGGATTATGTTGCAGAGTAACACACCTGGCATCTACAGAACTGCCACATTAGCATATTCCAGGGGCATTACAAATCCTAGGGCATCAGGGACTTCGGGGGTCATCTTTTCTTGCTTCAAAAGTACGGAAGATAAGCCTACCTGGGTATTACGGAATTTCACTTGGTCTGCAACAAAGCTTTATCTCAATGCTTTGTTATTATCTAAATATGCTAAAGAAAATCTTATATTTACTGTTTTGAAGCCATAACAAGGAATATTTACTCATTGTATTTGTTACTGGTAAAACAGTATCATGGCTTATAACTGTAAGCACTGGAGATACAGAACATACTGATGAAGATTTGGCCCTGTATTTGGAAAAGAACTCTTCCTATTCAAGTTTCCCAAACCATTTTTTCTCCTCTGCTAGTATTAGTGGTGACATAAAATGGTCACCTACACCTTACTGTAGTGAGGTGCTTTTTTTTTTCCTGTGTGGTTCTTACCTGCTTTCTCGACAGAAGAGATTATGCTTCATTGTAATATTCAGCAATCCCTTAATCTCAACATAATTTTTTCACTAATATTTGACATAAACTCAGCAATTAATTCATCACAACAAGAGAAACATTGATCCTTCATGTTTATCTTCAGTGTACCTCATTAAGCTTTTTCTTTTTTGGTAACTACTTCTTGGAAGTGTAATATAATACTCAAATGCATCTAAGAGCATCTCAGCTGGCATTATGCTAAAGGAACGGGAGACAGCAAATGATATTACAGGAAGTTATATGTCAACAAGCCTACAGAAGAGCTTTAAAATACTATTTCTGTTTAAGATTCAAATAAGACTTTAGTTAACATTTAATTGTTTATCATGGATACATCTTTTTAAATGGAACTGTTTTGTTATAATGTGTAAAGAGGTTCCTCAGAGACTTCCAGTGCAGAAGTCCTACCACTTTAGGGTTTCTAGAAAACACAAAAGACAAATGGTATTTGTATACAATACCAGTTACTAAAGAGAAACTAATTACTACACATTTGTTTTAATTTTGAGAATACAATTCTGGAAAGATTGGATGGACATCAATAATGAGAAAAATTCACAGGCAAATACTACTTGAAACCTGCCCCAAAGCAACAGAACTAGAATCCATCTTAAAATAAAAAAGGAATAAAAGCTACACATAAAATACATTGATTATTTTAAACACATTCCATACAAAAATAAATTAAAAGAAAAACTTTGAGGGGTTTTTTTGTCACATGAGAATTTTTACATCAGCTGTCCATACAAACTGTTCAACTGTCATCAGCATCTTAAGGCCGGAAAATTAGCTGAAAAATTCAAATCTGGCTAGTCAGGGCCACTAAGACCTACACCATCCAGGGTTCTGACAGCAGGCAAATAACTTATTTAAGAAAGTAAAAGCTCTCCTATAGACCTTAATTCTTGCGCTGAAACAGTACACACACAGAGGAATGTCTTGGCTTAGTGGAACTCAAATTAATTGGAAGATTTCAGTTTTTCAGAATCCTGACCAACTACACCAAGATTTAAAAATCACAGCACTCTTGCTGTGGCTTGAATTACTACTGAAAGGAAGACTGCTTTGCACTGAAGAGAACAAAGCTTTCTCTAACTTTCTCAGACATAACTTGTGTTTTTACAACTCTGTGACCATCCATCAGCCAAAATAATAAATACATCTATCAGGACTCATGCTAGGGAAAAAATCATTTCAAAAAAAATAGTTCAGCCACGGACATGGCTGAGTAGTCCCACTTCTGCATACACAAAGATGCTGCAAATTCTATGTCAGGCATTTCTGTCAAGTGTCCTGGGCAGACCTTCACCTTTGCATAGTGTTCCTGGTGCTTCTTTCAGTGAGGCACTGGCATACTTCATACCTGCACAGAGGTCAGCAAAGAAGGAAGGGCTCCTTTGAGTCATCAGTGACTGTCTCCAGAGCTCTGCCGAGTTGCCCGCAACATGACGGGATCCATGTCTGGAAGAAGACCTTACCCTTTTCAAAAGGGAAGTCAGTGTCAATTACAGCCAAGCATACAATTTTTTCCCCATAACAAATTAGCAAATATAAGTCATCTGAATTACAGAAGAATCAGACTAAGAACAAATCCACCAATATTTTTCAGCAGTGAATAGACCAATTAATCTTTTGATCCATGCAAAAAGTCTTTCTTGCTCTTTATCTTAAACCTCTATTTCTCTATGAGACTTGGCAGTATGCAACAACAAGATGCATTTTTGCAAGGTATACACAATGCAGGGGCGAGGATGAACAAAGACAGATATCATCTGTTCCACTGGAATTTGAGCTAGCAGTGGTGTAGCAGAATGGAGTGGCAAAATCCAGCCCCAAGTTTGAGAAGTGGCTCGTGGGGATATCAAGATTAGTACCAATGAAATTCCTAGATGCAGTATTAACATCAGGGAGTCAGATACCTTCTCAGACCTTGCTCAGAGTACTTCCAACCTATCAAGAGAGCCAAAGTGCTACTTGCATGCTACTGTACTTGAAATAAGGCTAATAATTTTCTTTCTTTTATTACTACAATGTATAGAATTTACATGTAGGTTCACTGGTGAAGTTTTTCAAGTACAACCAACAGCTAATTCTCCTGACCTATATCAAGGTTTCAACCAATTCAACTGATGAGAATGCATTTGAACTGTTAGAAGCACATTCTGTTTATTAAAGTGTATACAGAGAGGGTAAGTTCCAAGTATATTGATGTGAGATGCCTTAGATAAAATATATGACACCACCACTAGGCAACAACTAATAAACAAGCCACAGACACCATTTAAGAGTCACACTACCAAAGACTTGGCAATCACAGAAGAAAAAGCCTTGCATCAACTCAGTAGCGTTAGTTTCTAGCTGCAGTTTCTAAACTTACTCCTTGCTACATGGTATCATGCCAATCTGGATACAGTCATTTATTTGTTTTTTTCTCAAATGATAAGACTATTTCATCATTATATTTACAACACCTTACTCAGCAAGAACTGCCACTTATCAACACAACAACATTCGCAGTGAGGTACTACACAGAGCCTAACACAATGGGGCTAACACCACCAGATTCTGGTTGCAAGTGAGAGCTGAAAACGAGTCCCAGGAAATTCAACAATGAGGTATAGTCTTTTTCTGTCTGCTCCACACCTCCCCACACAACCCTCCGTAACAGCATGCCTGCCTCTAATTACAGTCTCCAGGAGTTATGAGCACCCATACTGAGATTAGAATATGCCCCTAAATCCACAAATTCTCCAAGTAATAAACTGTAATGTCCAAGGGCCAACAAAAGGAAAAGGTAGAAGCTAACAGTGATTGGACAAAAGTTTGCCTTAACAACCCCAGCTTAGCAGGTTCTCTGCCAAGCAATTTATATCCACAAGAGGTACATTCCATTCCCTTAGCCTCCAGTGTCTTTTAAAGTTAAAACTTCTTTCTTGCTGCAGTTTATGGCACATTTTTTACTATGTGTACTTAGGAAGCAAGCAAGGCTGACTAAACAGATTTCCTCCATGACCTTTACTACTGTCGGCTGAAAACAATTTAGTCCATTTTAAGTCATTTGAGAGCACTGTAAACATTATCCAAGGGGCTTAGGAATGACCGCCTAAACCATGACCTTTCAAGCTGACAGATGACAAAAAATACTCCATTTAAAGAGATATGATAAAGGTCTCTTATCCTGCTGAAACAGAAAGGAATTTTCCTTTTACCACTGCAGAATAAAGATGCTTTTTGTTCCATTTAAGAAATGAATTTTTTTTTTTTTGAGAGGGGCATGGAAAAATGAGAGAAATAACCTTAAGTACTCACATCCTTTCTCTCTTGATTAAAAACTCAATCCATCCAATTAATATAAACTAAGAATTGAATCAAAATGGTTAAGCAAGCAACCAAGAAAGTTAGGCCATGCATAAATTAAAAACCTTACACTGGAAATTCTATTTTCATTTCCAGCCGAAGTAAGAAAAAACTTTATCCAAGCCCGCTTTATTAAAACTTGACATAACTGTTTTTAACTCATTCATACTCAAGGGAAGCTAGATGTAACTTTTTATCTTGTCATTCCTGGTTACGCTAGGAGTCAAGGCAGTGATCAGTAAAGCCAGAGCTGCAATCCAAAAGCTACTATGCTGTGCTATATTTTATAAGTCAGAAGAGTTTGTGATGCTGGCTCTGTCTCTCCATCCACTAGAACTCTTTGGATCAAGTAACATTGATCCAAAAGGACTGCTGCTTTCTCTCTCCCACCAATAAACAAAAGCACATTCTTGGCACACTTTGGAACAATTACATTTTAAATTCCCATGAAAAGGTAATGAGTATTCAAGATCTCAAGTATAGTCATGAGTGCTTAAACATATTCCGTTCTAGCTCTGAATCTAGTTTTTCTTGTGATGAAAAGATACAAGGCGAGGTATATGATATACCTCAAATCTTGTCTTTAATGCACTACAGATACCTGTACCTTGCCCTAATCTCTCAGTAGGATCCCTGGGCTTGGACAGAATCACTAAAGCACCCAGAACTCTGTCCCCACTCAGACCTTTCCCACAGTCTGTGACTTCCCTAGAGGTGACCCTCCTAGCTCCTACACTGATGACGCAGACCACAGCCACATGCTCTCTCTTGTCTCAGATTTGGCCAACCAGTTCTGCAAACTGTTTCCAGACATATACACAAGTGACTCATCACAGAAACCCTTTTATAATATCAGCCAGACTCTCCTTTAAATCATAATCAATTCAAAAAGGATGCTATACTATCAGATGAAGTCATCTTGTTGCTTCTGTGAACTAGCACTGCAGCTCATACTTTACAAAATTTTTCAAAACACTATTAAATATTTTAATTTATGATTAGTATTACTGATACACTAGAATCCTCTGGGCTCAAAAAGGGAACTGAAGAGCCTAAGACAGATTTAACTAATATTTAAGTAGAACAGAGAACCTGCAATAACTATGCACAAACTGTTCTCAAGATCTTGAGGGCAAAGCAAAACAATAGGTGGTGGAATCAAAATAAACAAAAGATTATTTATTCACAGGTAATTTTAAGCTATGGTATAAGGAGGCCAGTGAGACAATCTTTACAATTAGACATAGCATTATATGTCTATATATAATAGACCAACAAATTATTCATACGGAGACTATTCTCACATCTCTATGTACAGAAGCAAAGGAGAATAAAGCCAAGAAATCCCTCCGGAAGAGTCAAACACTGCCCTCCAACATGAACACGACACTCTTCAAATGCGCATTCATCAATGGAATATACAACATGTGCAACTAACACAGCTTTTCTGTCTGCCACTTTCCTACAGGAACCAAGTCATGTTCCTGATGACTAGAGTTAGCATTTGTCTCGAGCATGGTCTTGACTAAAAGTTTACACTGCCAGTATCAAAATGAGGGTCAGTAAGTAGCAGTGTCAAAACAGAAGTCCATCAAAGCTGTAGCATCAAGCACTTCAGTCCTCCTCCAAGCATGTTGGAAATCTGTCTAGAAAGCTAAGTGCTTTCTATCTTAATCAGAAATTTAATACAGGGAGGGTGTCTTTAATTTTTTATACATTACTAAGTCACAAAGTCTAACTGGTGGCCCTTCACATCCAGCAAAGAGATGCTGCTCTCCAGGTAATATCTTTAAATCAAACGAATTATGTTGTGGGAAGAGACTACATATTGATATTTTGGCTACGTCAGAGCACAGGAACACATTGCTCATGAACTCAACTCTATGCAGAATAAGGCTTGACTTAACAAAAGAATTAAAAAGTATCCAGAGGAAAAACCATACGAGTCCATGTTATTATACATTCAACAGACTTGAAATGCAGGTGTATGATCATCTTAATACCTCATAAAAAACCTCCAAAGGTCAGATTCACTGCCTAGTTGAGCTAGAAGTTCCTACAGGAATATCAGTAGAAGTGGAAGCACCACACTCCTAAAGCATAAAGTTTATGTAATGTACAGAAGAGAGAAGATAAATGACATGTTTTTCTGCTCGAGGACATGAAGAATAAGACAGTTAAACCACAAAAAACTAAAAAACACAAGTTTCACTTAGAAACAATGAAAAATGTCTGAATTTAGGAGAAAAAGGGGCAGATGATGCTGTGCCTTGAATCATCTTCTCATTGAATCAAGCACAGTAATGACAAATAGGCATAAGGCATAAGTGCCCAAGCACAGCATTCAAGCAATTCCAGGACAAACTGTCCCCCAAAACATATGTGGAGGATTTTTTTCTTCCTTATGTTTTGGCAATGCTAGCACACCTGTGTCATTGGACTGAATTCTCTTCAACCGTGCCCAGATAACGCCGTAACTTCTTCGTAGCATCACTCTATAAGCATTACACTAGCCCTCTGCCAAAGAGAGAGAGCAGAACCACCCAAGCTGGACCAGTTTCAACACACAGATTTCTGCTCAGTATTACTTTCACCCACACTGAAGGCCTAACTGCTTCTGCTTCTCTGAAATTCAAAAATGGAAAACTGTGTTGGGCACCTGCAGTAACAGGTGCCCAAGTCAGAAAAAAACTCTTGAAATGGTGGGAGAAAAAAAAGTCTCCTGAAAATTAACCTATTGCCTTTTGATTTCGACATGTCAAATGCTAGCAGAAGACTTTACAAAGTAGGTAAGCAAGTCAGCCGAATCATTCCTGGGAATTACTCCAACCCCTCCCTTTGTGGGGCCATGTTAGTGCACTACCTCAGCAGTGGTTTCTGTGCATTTCTTGAGTACAGATGTACCATTGCGGCAGCCTACTTAAAACATGCTAAAAACTGACAACTACTGTCGTAAACATTATTGCATAGAACTAATGTCTTTCAAAAAGAACATGCATCCTTTTCTGGCAATTACCGAAGATTTGTTCAGTGAAAAAGCACAATACCTAAGAAAACACAACACTGAGAACATAATTCATGTATTTTTCCCCATAGTTAGAAATTCTTACAGATTATCATAACTAAAATCGTAACAGCAAGAGAGGAAACGCATGTATTTCCTGGATACATATGTCCATATAAGTTCATGAGTTTTAACAGAATTACTCCTCTTTTTATTAGCCATGAACTTCCAGATTTAGATGTCTGCGCACTTTGCAAATCTTAGTACTGCTATCCAGAATGGTCTTATTTTTGACAGGTAAGACACAGAAAATGAATCATAAAGCCTGACTACATTACTTGGATTTTATTTGAAAATAAAATTTCTATATGTCTTCACAGATTCCTCTGAGGCACATGACTGCCTGTTGCCCATCAACTCAACTAACACAGAAAATTTACAGTAAAGCTAAGACTACAGTTTTGCTAGAGCACACAGAAGAATAAGCTTACTGTAGACATCTACTGATGATGAAACCTATAGATCTCAAGTTCGTCTTAAGGGTTTATGCATTTTTTTGTTAACTACGATTACTTTTTAAATATGTCTGTACTAGTTGTTTACTAATTTTCAGACACACAGCAGCCTCAAGTATGTCTAATGAAACATCTAATAAACCAGGAAAGAAGAAAAAACTGCCTCTTTTGACAGCCAACCACATGAAGCGATCTAGGGCACTGCAGTTAGACGGGGCTGGCATGCCTACAAACCAATGAGGCTATTCAGAACTCCAGCCACCATGATTGTTACCTTACAGAAGTCACATCTTAAGAGTAACAGAGCCCAGAACTATTCACTTTAATTTTCAAATATTCTGATTAGGCGTAGGGAGGTCAGCTATCCCACTGTTTTACTTAATTTTAGGCTTGAGACAAATATAATTTAGGTCAAAAGGAAAACCTCAGTCTGAAAGCTGTTGATACTCCCCTCTGTCCCCACTCCTCAACCATAAGATGTTTTTCCTATGATCTGGTCAAAACACCAGAACATTCTCTTAATAAAAAAAATAATCCCCATATTGTCCACTCTAGAAAAACGATGATTGCTTTTTTAGTTTCATCATTCTTCTCTTATTTTCACACACACTTATGTGAGGAAAGAAAAAGTTATTTTTAATGTCTTCATTGCTTTTGCACTATCCCCTAAACACACAGATATTATGCAAGTTAACATTCAGTTTCACAGCACTTCAATAATCAATACTGGAGAGGCACATAAGTTCAACAAGAAATTGGTAACCCTTTGGCACTTTTTAGACAATTGCAAAAGGAAACCTCCAGACATTAAACAAACTTGGGCATTGATAAATCCCTTTCTAGTGACTTAGCTTACCAGGCTCTCGTTTTCCTCTATAGGCTATAATTCAGTTTTACATAAACATTAGTTTGTATTTCCATTCTGAGTGCTAAGTTGAATGATTCAGTACAGAAACAATCCCAGCCATCCATTCAACTAAAATAGAAGTTTCCAGTTATGCACTACATGGGTTTATGTATTCTGTGACTGTTTAGCAAATATCATAACCATAAACATTAAACTCCTGTTTTATTCTTTGAAGAAAACAAGAACATACTGCAGCTACCTATGTTACCAAGGCTTTCCAAAAATCACTATACAAGCCCAGGTCAAGCTTAGTCAAAGAAAAGATGACATGAAAACAGCTGAACAGCCATGCTTACACACAGAACTAATATTAGACTCAGGGCCTAAGTCAGTCTAATGCATGCCTCCTTTCTTTCACCTGAAAAAAATGTATAGTGTACCACTGTATAATCTACAGTAGTAGAACCACAGAGAACTATCTGTTCCTCTTACTCCTTTCTAAATATGCGCTGGTTTTATGTAGCCCAGTTTTTCAGCTCTGAAAAGCTTACACTGCACAAATGCACTGAGATTTAAGTACACTTAGTTACAGGTTAAGGAGTGGAAGAATATACCCACAGCTGCTGGGTGTCTAGACCCATTGTGTTCTGTGTCTGGCTTCATCACACTTAATATTGTAGAGTACTCCAACTTTTCAAATTGAGATCCATTAAATAGGCATTATAGTAGTGTATAACAGTTCACTCTAAAAACCGCTGTTAAGACACACCCATAAAGGTAACTAAGTTATTGAGCAAAAGGTTGTCAGGATGCCCTCAAAAAGATCCAGTTCAGGTTCTGCCAGTAGTTAACTGCTAAATAAAGCCAGTTATTCTATTTACAAGAGAATATGCAATCTGATTAGAAGGAAGCAAATGATCACTTAGATTTAAAGCGCTTTATAATCTCCGACTAGAATTACGTATGTTATACAAAAGGATAAGTATTAGTAAGCAGGACACTTTGCATACAGGAAAGTCACTCTTTGTAGGGAAGCATTCCTTCCCATTTCAGATTAAGAAACATGGCAAACTGGTTAGCTGACTCACTAAAGCAGCTAAGGCAGCACAGTAACTGAGACAGGACAAGTTTTCACATAACCTTCCTAATGTGGGAACACTTCACCAGACTGGGCTTTCAAGTTCCATGTGTTCCATTTAAAGCCATTAACAGAATAAGGCATACAAATTCACATGCATCTAAGCTAACAGAAACCTATATACGTTTTCAACAGCAAGTTAGATGCCATCATAGAAACAAACCTCTTTTAGCTTTCATACTATGGCATTAAGGCAAATTCTGAACAACATTTCAACTGCTGCTGCCCCTTTACTTACTGCACAAATAATTTTTTTTCTGGACAAGCCTACTTCAGTTATCTTTACCAGATAACAAGTAGAAACAGTTCACATCAATAAAAAGGCACTAATCAAAATACCATACTCATCATTATACTAGTCATTTTACTAAGACTTTGTTAAGTTACAAAATTCAGATACTCACAGAAGCCAAAACTTAAGCTTTGTTTGATGTTTCTCTGATACTATGGAAATGCACAGCTGCCATTGCAAAGAAAGGATAGCGCCTCTTACTAATTAGTTCAAACTGCAGGTGCCATGACACACTACACTGACACCTTGGGACATAAAAACCAGAGGATGCAGATTCTGTGCTTCAGGTTAAAGTGGGAGAAGAAGCTCAAGATAAAGATATTTAAGCTAAACAAAATATCAGACTGAGTTCTACCAGGTGTTGAAGGTGCAAAGGTCTTCTCTTTGATGTCACTAAGCCACCCAGGCAATGGTTATCAAGGCAAAGCACACAGAGTATTAGGACAACTGAGTTATGCATGTATAATGCACACAATGAGTCCCTCCAGCGTTTTAGCAGGGCACTGTTTTCAAGCAACTTTGTCAGGTAATAATTTTAAGGTTACCACTATTACTAATAAATTAATACAGCTAACTATGGCTTGCTAATTTGATGTAATATGTTATATACTTAATAGTTCTTTAGTTACTTTTTTTTCAGCTCTTGACTAGCTCAATTTGCCATTCTCTACTTTGTATACAGATTTTCAGATAAAACCATACATTTATTGTTAATTTTCCTTTTTTCTTCACAAGTGTACACTGCTTCCTTTCAAACTAAAGAAATTAATACATAAACCGAGTAAAAGCTGTGTATGTCTATACCATCAATTCATATTACAAGAATAGATAGGTATCAGAGCAGGAGAAAAGTTTGTATTACTTGCCTCTGGTTCATATCAATCCACTAGTAAGTGCATGATAGCCCACAGAGACATCCCACTCATTAAAAATAAAAATGTTACAAAAAACAAGCGATTTATTGATTTACACGGCACAGCCATTTGATCTAGTAGGAATTAGTCTGCCAAAGTCTGACCTTCTAGTTTCTGACGTGTAATCGTAACATAGTTTATTTAGCACTTGAGCCACAACTCACCAAGAATCAGAATTGTACTGTGAACCTAATCACTGAAGTGAGGCTTTTGAAGCCAAAGGGCAAAAATTTCACAAGCTCCTCAGTCCAGAAGTGACAAAGTAATCTAGGCAGATTTTCAATGAGCCCTCTAAGTACGCAAACCAATTTAAGGAAATCACGGTAAGAGATATCCAATCTGCATTCCCAGAAATATTTTCATCTGTCTATTAATTAATCAGCCAGTACTGAAGAAATGTATTATTTTCAGCTAAACTTACAGAACTAGCTGAAAAATCTGCATAGAGAACTTCATTTAAATCAGACAAAAATGTACAACAAAACAGCATACACAAAATAGACTTCGATATCAGACACTCAGCTAACAAGGCACAAGATGTATTAATGACAAATCTGACTCCATAAGAAAATACAGAAGGTCAGCAGGATCAGTGGTAAAAATACCACCAGTGTTACTATAAAGCTAGTGGTTCCAAGTATGATAAGTTTTATAATGATTCCCAAAATCTTCCACATGACTCCGAAGGTGGTGCAGAGCGCATTCTTTAATCATTTTCATGCTATAACACAAGAAACAGGCACATTCACAAGCCTTTGGAGTTGAAGAGAATCACTAAGCCCTGGCATGCAGAAGACTAAAGAATTCAGTATAACAGGCAAGGAAAGTGTAAACTTATTTCCATTTCTGGCAATAGAACTGCCTGCATACAAAGGAAGTAACACGATGGGCAGGAAGTGCTACAGCCATATGAACCTGCAAGTTCTCAGAAGCATCAGAACCAAATGACATTCCCTTTCACAAAAGTTTGCCATTTTGGCAGACTCTGCAGCTCTACCCAGTACCAAGTACAAAATAACATTTAGGACTACTATTCTACAGGTCTTTACTTGAAATTTCAACAGATAAACAGGAAGTATCTGTTCACTGGTTCAGATTTGGTCCAGATGTTTGATTTGTGTGATACTCTCTTCAAAAAGATGGTTTGATTTTGAATCACACTGGAAGTTCTGAAGCAAAATACTCATGAAAACTAAGTACATCCAATTCTAAGCCTTAAAACCATATCAAGTCACAAATAAACGTTTTTGGTAGCGCCTTATGTGATCAAGTAGAAAGGATCACCACAACCATGGCCCCAAAACTGTAACAGCTCCATGTTTATGCAAATTAGCTCATGCTTTCTTACTAACTTTTTTGTTTCCTGAGTAAACTTGCTAGTATAAATCAGCTTAAATGGATTTCAGGCTACATAACACAACAAAAAGTATTTACCATTTATTTGGTCATCTCATCTCACAGGAATAACACCAGAAGATTTTTGTGAGGACTATATTCTATCACCAATTTGAAAAGAGTGTATGAACTTCATGACCACCAGTTTATAATCACTCTGCCTTCCTTTAAAAAAAAAAACAACCTTAGTGTTAACACTACAAACAGGCTGGAAACATACAGTAAGACACTACTTAGTTCCTATGTAATTGCAAAATAAGTTTGAAAAGAAAACAGCTAAAAGCATTGCTAAATTCACTAGCAATTCTGCTATGCAGATTTATTTGGTACTCTGAGGTACCAGAGTTATACATTCTAAAAACCCCTAACTGAGAGCTAAAAAAAAAAAAAATCCTTATTTAAATCATCTTGTTCCTTTTCATGTTACTTAGTTTGATACTGTAACAGGCTTTGTAGTAGCACCCTGTTGTGTGTGCTGTCTAAAATATTCTACTGTAGCCTAATCAGCTAAACACTCTTTGTTTAAGTCCTAATCTTTTCCAACTTTTTCTTAACTGCTGAACACCTGCAGAGAGCTCCTATAGTTATCTTTGTGATACAGAATCACAAAAGATGAAACATGGTGTGTATTATAGAAGCTATGCATACAGGACAAAAACTTCAAAAGATTGCCAGGCTGCCCATTTACAATTGGATTCTTCCTGTAGCTCATCTTTTGTGCAAGTTAACTCACAATACAGCATAGAATTGTTGTTTTACTAAGTGTTCAGTGAATCAAATCATGTCTCCGTTACTGAAATATGGAACACCATCTAATTAGCATTTTAAATGAAGGCGAGAATGGAATACAAATCTACATCTACCTGTCTTCCAGTCATTCCATACTTACTTTCGATGGTATGATATTTTTTCATGTTTTAATTCCATTACCTTTCTTATACTAGGCAGTGCTTCTCTCTATGCAGAGATCCAACTACCTGAATAGAAGCATTCTCCCATAAAAGCAGAATGAAAACATACACTACTGTAGAAAAGCTTTAACATCTTGCACATCCTCCACATAACAGTAGATTTCAACAAACCAACTTACTGTTACAAAACACTCAGTCCCTTCAGGACTTCCAAAAGCATGTTCTTTTCTCATGTCATACTATGTGGAGCTATTTTGTATCTCCTCAGAAACAGCACAAGAAGCTTCCCTTTCCCCACCGGCATTTTGACACATCAGCACTCCCAGACTGATAGCTCTGCTTCCCCCACTCAACAACAAGCACGGTGGCCTGAGCTGCTCTCCATACTAGTGCAGGGAGCAGGAGGAAGCAACAGGTATGGACTGGACATAAATACAAGAGCACCAATACACAAAAAAGCTGCAGAACACTTAAGATACCAAACAGTTATGCAAGTCTTAATCTGCAAAATGACTCCTGTTTCTTTAGACAGCTTAAGACTGATTTTATTCCACATTAAGGAATCAAAAACACTCTGAAATAATTATAATTCCTTCACTAAAAATAGATTCAGCTTTTACAGTTAAATGCTTATTTTCTTCTATTGAATTTAAAAAGACATTCTCACTCATCGCCCTAATTTCTTCAAAAGCAAATTCTGGATCCTAAATACAGTCCCAAAAGGGGTAGACAAAGATTACACTCCTATGATGCTAAAGTTTCCTACCAGATCTTAGTAGCCTTGCATGCAGAACTATCATCATGATTGATTTTTTCACTTCTCCTTTCTTGCTTTTTTGCCCAGGCATTTCACATGTCCAGATGTATTAAGTTATGTGAACCACAGAGATTTTCTCTTTATACTAATAATTCACAGGTTTTGAGAAATCAAATGAAATCTAGAGAAGTTTCCAATTACAGATGGGAACTGTCAATTTTCCTTATGCTTGTAAGATTACCTTTAAGGGAAACATTCCTTAATCAGGTTCCCTTTGCTTTGGCCATTAAGTCTCTGCAATATTCCTGATCCGGGTGTCACCTGGGAACTCTGCTGGCAGGAAAAGTTTCCCCTTCAAATACAAAGTGGCTTTCTTTTACACAAGATCCTTCATGTAAGCTGTGCAATATGAGCTTTAGCTTGATGACAGGACCTTTACAATGTTTTTGAACAACTTTTCAAGAGATTGCAAACATGATGTTACACAAAACTTGTCAGAGAAGGAAAAAAACACAGGCTGCTCCAAGAGCAGAGAAAAGCCAGGAACTGAGGTGATCACAGATAAGACAAAGGCAGTCTCACCGAACAGGGGACACAGTCCCACAGGATCAAACAGGGCCAGGCTGGGAGAGGAACAGCTTCCACAGGGTCCAGACAAGGCGAGGTCCAGTGTGTATGCAGGGACATACAAGGCATGGCTAGAGACAGGACTAGCATACAGGCTGTCACACAAATTCAACCTTCCTCCTGGAGACATAACCAGAGATAAGACTGGAGATTCTCATCCAAGAACCATCCAGGAAAAAGCAGCCAGAAAGGCAAGGCAGCAGGAGACACAGCTGGGTACAAGTATAGCTGTGATAGAGCACAGGCAAGGGCCCTGGGCTGTGATGAGATCTGGATGAGAAAAGGCCCCAGGTAAGTCTGGTCAGGGCAATTAGGGCCCATTAACACAACCATGGCCCTGACACAAACCAGTCCATGCTTTAGCCTCAAGGGCACTACTTAATAAAAAGTGTGTGTGTAACAGTGACTGCTGCCTATTTCACTAGCTCACACACTAACATCTGTTTCAGTTTAAGCCTGTATCAGATTCAATTGTGACAATTTTCAGCTGGAGCTCTTTGGTAGGGCTCAAAAGGAGCATAAGGAAACTCTTACCGTACTTTTAAGAATAGAGACTTGATCAGAAATTAAAATAAATTACAAAGCTGTACAGGAAAACAAATTCCAAGCATTATAATTTAACCTGAAAAGGATCTTTAACATACTTGTAATCATGTGCCAGGGGAAAGAGGAAAGCGTGACTGACTCTCCACTCTCCTAGAGAGCCACTGACGAAGTAGAGTTAGTCTGAAATTTTAAACAGTCATGCTACTTAAAAATAAAGTATTAACTGCAGTTGACTAGCCATTATATTAGTTGCACACATACCCACTATTGGCTTTTCTACAGTACTTTCTGTTCAAGAATTATCTGCAACAAGGAATGAGACTGAGATGAAGTAGCACAGATGTGTATCCCATTAAAATATTTATTAAATATGCAAATCAATGAATTTTTCTCTCCTCAGGCAGAAGAGGTGCATGAATCTATGATGTCCATTTTAAAACATAGTTATTGTTCTAAGACAAGAACAAGACGGTTGTAGAAGAAAAGCTGTCAAGAGGATTTTTCCAGATGCCTCAGACCCTCAGGACAGCAAAAACGACACAGAGTCCGTGGAAAGCATGAACTGGATACAGATAACCAACACAGCATACATAACCAAAGTGCACAATACTCATTAACAACTGTGGCTGACTTTTGTGTCTTCTGAGTAGAGAGGGTGGTGACTAACAGAGCCCCTAGTCATAGCACAAGTGTCAAAACAAGCAACGGAAGAGTAGTTAAATTCAGTGGTTCCCAATCAGATTGCTTTGCTGCAGACACTCAGTTAACATGGCAATCCCTGCCTTCACATGAACTAACCTCTGAGCTTGGTGAAGCCAGAGAAGCTTCCTATCTGAAGTCCAACTCCCTAACCAAAGCTATTCCCCATACCTCCCTTTGGTTTCCCTGCCTTTACAGCATGCTACAAGGGCATTACACTACAATAGCCTTTCCTCACAAATTGTTCAGTTGCTTCAGTCATTAATAAAGGATATTAACAAAGACACTTTGGAGACTTAAGGGGAAAGGATACCCCATAAGAAAGATGCAAGAAAACTAATATGGTTTATCTACACTCCTGCAAAGCTTTAGAGACAGTCCAACATAAAGAGCAAGTCTACAAAGTTACCTTAAAATATCTGAGCTACTGGAATAGATTAATAAAAGCAGATTTCAAGTCAAAGGAGACTTGCAAGTGGGAATAGTTTTGAAGGAGGGCAGCAAGTACAGGAGTACCACAAGAATCAATATCAAGATGAATACTATTCTTTTCACTATCTCTTAAGACTTATACAATGCCACATGGACAATATTCACTTAAAGTACAAAGCAGGGGCAGTCAGCATTAAGCAAAAAGGCATAGAGGGTTCATGCTACTAAAAAGGGGACAGTGATGAAAAACAAAAAGGAACATAACACTTAATGAGTTAGATCCTACAGAGATGTGCAGGAGAAAGATCTGTTCTCAGAAACAATTGTATCCTCCTTCCTTCAACTTCATTATTTGATACAATTATTACCAACGCAAAAGAGCATTTTGTGATACCTTTGTGAAGGTGCATTTATATAACTAGCTTGTTTAAAATAACTAGATGTGAAGTCAGAAACACATAATACAATAATAACAGTGAAGTAGATCAATTTTGCAGGAGAATACCAGAAGATCCCCAGTGACAAGAAGAATGAGTCTTCTTAATGAGAATGCAATTTATTTACGAATCGCAACAAGAAAACAGAACATAGGAACAATACGACATGCCTTGCCTGAACACTCTACCTTGGGATTAATAGAAGTTTGATGATTGCCATCATCACCCTGGAGAGAATTTTGGTTAATATTCACAGATTCCGGAATTCATGGCAATGCTACCCAGTACACAGGCATCCATATAAAGAGTTTTGAGTAACTGTCTTAATTGCATATTAAACAGACAATTTATAGTTCACATAGAGAGTCAATAAAGTAAATTTTCATCTTTTAGAATGAAAACTGTTAGTTAGTTACCTGAGCTCTCCCACCAGTACATACACCTCATTTTCCATCACATCACTTTTTTTTTTCACCCTCATTACTTATTGCTACTAATGTGAAATAATCTCACCTGTTCAGCATAAAGTAGCTTACCTTCAGGAGACCATTTAAAGTCTACCAAATTCAACAGTACTGAAGCATGCAGTAAATAGAGACACAAATAAATAGGCATCCAAAAACAGGAAAAAAAAAATTGTATATACTTAAAAGTACAATAGCATTTTCAATGACATTACTTCACAACTTAAAAACTAAAGGAAACATTTAGATGTCGGCTTCAGCACAAATAGAAAAAGACATTAATTTAAACATTCTGATTGTGTAACATGTTAAAAAAAATAAAACTCACACCCAATCATCACCTAAGCAATGTTTTAGAAAAGAAGAACAAAATTTCTAATTAAAAATTACTAACTCCCATTTCAACCAATCTAATCCCTTTATTTGTCAACCTTTCAAACACCGCTATCAGCCACAAATGACACCTAAGCTTGAGAAAGCTGTAATTACAGTAGTGATTTTGTAAGGGAGTTACACATTGCACATATTTCTGTTTTAAATTAAAATTCAAGGAAAATGGCAATAATTCCACAACATGCTAGTGATGACAAAAACACGTTTTTGGTTTGTTTTTCTCTTCCCTCTTACAAAGTATCACGTTTTCAACTGCTGTACCATGGATGATGAATTAAACAGAGAAAGGCCCTCCCAGTCTCTAATTTAGCTCCTGTTTAAACAAGCATGCCATTCAACAGTAGCACGGAAATGATCCTACTAAACAGGACATAAGGATATTGTCATTTTGGACACAGACAGTATGTGAGAATTACCCTACTGTCTTCTGAAATGAAGACAAAAGCTGATTAGCAGGACCTCATCCTCAAGACCTATCACTGTTGAAGACAAGGGGAGAGGCACCACCAGACACAAACAGGCACCCGTCCAGCAGTGATCGAATCAGTGACCTGCAAGGACTTACCTGTGATGGGCTGGAGACTGGACACATTAACAGGAAAAAATGCTGAATAAAGGGTGGCAGGGAACACGACAAGGAACACGTCCCCCACACAGGTACAGTGAAAAAGGCAGCCCTGGGAGGAGGGCCGCAAAACCAACAGCGACCACAAACGAGCTGCTCTTGGTGAGGGGCTGACTGACAGAGTTAGATCAGACCAACAGAAAACTGCAGATCCAGTGAACCGCACCAGCCAGATGAAGGCACGGTGGGCCCTGCCACCACCGCTAGGGCACAGCCAGCGGCGGCCACCCCACCGCCACCACCGCCCCCCCTGCGCCGCAACATGGCGGCCTGCCCCTCACACCGCGAGGCCGGACTACCGCCGCCGCGCTCTCCTTACCTTTCCTGGGGGCGAGGAGCCACCAGAGGCCCGGCCGCCCTCCCGCGCGTCGCGACTGCCTCAGGAGAAAAGGCGACGACCGGCTCCCGTTCCCTTCAGCTCACGCGCCCCGCGGGCAGCGCGAATGAGGCGGCCCAGCCCCGGCCCTGAGACAGAAAAGGAGCCCCGTTGGCGACGTCACACTGCGCACGCGCTCCGCCCCGCCCGCCAGAAGGTTCTAGAAGGCGCCGAGGTCTCCCCTCACGACGGCCCCTCCCGCGGGCGCTGCAGATCGCTGCTGAGGCGATGGAGGCCGGGCGGGGCTGCGGCAGCTCCCGGTGTGGCGGTTTTAACGCTTTCCAGAGGAGGGCGACGCCGCGTTTGTCGTATTTGTAGCGGCACAGGTGAGGAGCACCTGAAGATTTTTAGCTGTGTGTTGTGCTTTTTTCTTCTGAGCCCCACACAACTGCTGCATTCTCCCTGTTCGAGCTGCTCTTAGCGATAACTCAGAAGAGAACTTCGCTCTTCACAGGATGACAGAGAATGATTAAATCTGTGTGTTTAGGATCAGTAAATTTCCTACCAATTAGATGTGACCATTGTAGGCTTTTATTAGTGGTAGGCTTTACACCTTTTAATTATTTATTAGGTAGAAATGAGATAACTAACCCCGATATTAATGAGATCGAGAGCTTGTGAACTGTGGTGCCTGCCAGGTTGTGAATACGCAACATAGTTTAATGCATCCGTGAAGGAGTGAGAGCAGTGAGGTGTTCGAGTTCACCCTGTGCTGACCCTGACCTTGCCTTGCAGACCTCGTCTGCCGGCTTCACTGCCTCTGGCTTCCTCCTCAGGGGCTTCACCAGCCCGTGGCTGACATGGCGGCAACCCCAACCCACTCTGCTCCCCTTGCCCGGCTCTTCTGGGTCTGCAGCTTGTGGTGAGGGCCCTCAGGCTTCCTGTCACAGCCCACAGCTGCTCCCCAAATTGTGCCTTGGTACCTCAGTGACTGTAAAGCTGCAGGGCAAGGCTTCGTCTCCCTCCGTTGGCCAGCTTCACAACACGAGCTCAAGTTCAGCCATCTACCCACCACTATCCCAACGATCTCATGTTTTCTTTATCCTGTAAATACAACCTTCATTTTTGGGCCTAGATGTATGTGGGTTTGGTTTTGGGGTTTTTTTTGTGTCTGGCTGTTTTGTAATACATAGTATTTGTTTGAATTCACCTCAGTGATCTGGATCAGTGACCTGGCGCCTTCATTATCTGTCTTTGTGTAATCCACAGTAATTATCTTAGATGATTTGATGTTTTCTTCTAGCTCATTGATAAAATGTCAAGCAGTGAAGGACAAAGAGCCAATTACATTAGGATCCTATCAGAAACACTTCAGCTGGATGACGATTTCCCTCTGACTTCTCAGTTATTAATCCCTTAAATGTATTGTTTTAATTTCTTAATACATCACTACCTACCAGGATTCCCTCTTAGAGTATTTTTCACTTAATTAAAAATTGTAACTTTTACTCGTGAACTATTAGAAAAATAATTTGCTTTTAAGAATTTACTAAAAAGCATTCTGATTTTTAAGCCAATCCCTGAATACTGGCAGCAGTACATCCACACACTTAAATTGCTTTATTATATTCCAGTTCCTGCAATAAGATTGTACAAGTGGGTGAACAGACTACATCAGCAACAAGCCATCAAGTAAGTGTGATAATACATACATTCTTTCTTTTTCTTTTGGAATTAATCACTTCTTAAATGTTTCATGTTATTTTTTTGTTACTCAAAAATTAAAAAGAAAGCAAAAGAAAAACATTTAAATTAATAACAAGCCCACACCAAATATTGCAACTTCTTAACTAACTGCTAATTTCATTCTACCTTGTATACAAATATTAAGCATAGCATCTGCAAGTGTCCCACAGACTGTTTTCTCAACCACTTCACCACAGAAAACACTTTGCACATTTTCATTGACATGAGTCATTCTTTTCTTCAGGCCCAGAAAGCCTGAAGGATCAGACCTGTTATCTACTCAAAAATGCCATTTGGTTTTTCATTTACAGGGGCAAACTGTGACATAAAAATACTAGGAGACAAAAACATACCTCTGTGCAGTCCCTTCAATTGTTCACTGCAGGCACAAAAGATGGAGCAAAGGTTGGGCAACTCGTGACTTTTCCACATTTCTCAGGCATAGAGCAAAGAGATGTGAAGATTTTGTTTCCTACCCAAATGTGACAGCCAACAGAACAGGGAATGAATACAAATTTAATATGCTTCCAGTCAAAGTTCAGCACAGAATCTTGTTCTGTTCTGCTAATACACACTGATCTTAGGATATTCAAAACAGAGAAAAAAAATTAAAGGCACAAAGTCTTACAGCTTTGTTCTTCTCCTTATGGTACCTCCAATAATTTTTAAATTCTCACAGCATCGTATTTAGTTTGATTCTGCATTTACTTTAAAATTAAATGTTAACCGAATTACTTGTAAAGAAACTGTGAATTTTTGTAGGGTACTCCCTTTGAAATCTATTGTGATTCACAGTCTGTTCTTCACTGAAGACTCTATATTAATATTTACTTCATCATTTTGTAAACAAGGAGCAATGCTTTTAATAATCAACCTGCTTTTATTTACATTTCAAAGTGCAAAAATACATGCAGTAACAGCCACAAGGTAACAGTAACCTTATTCAAAGGGAGTGGTGGTGAGCCACCTTACTTACTATCTTTTACTGTTACAAGGAATACAAGTTGCAAGTGTTTGTACTGACATTTGCTTAATAAGAAAATGTATTTCCAAGTAAATGTGCACTATCAGGCATCTTTAGCAGTCATTCTCAACGTTGTCTTTCAGATTGTAAACATATGGGTAATATTAGTAATCATTTAAAAATGGGTTTAAATGATGATGTTCTTTCACGTTTTTGGAATAGGTTGTTGAGTAAAAAACTCAATCGGTGCTGTTCACAGCTGACTTCTCTCTCTGTTTCTGTTTTCTTTATTCTTCCACCCCCTGCACACCTTTTACACAGCCCCACGGCAGTGCTTCTTCACACCAATATGATGCACCAAAATTCTCTCTTTGTTTTACAGCACGCAACCTGTTGTTCTGCTGCACAGCCTACTGTGGCCTTCTCATTTCCCACATAGACTGAGATTCAGGTCTCAAGTGATATAAAAAAGCAAAGCATTCCTGTTCCAATTTCTGGAACACTGTATTTCAGACATGCTTTAATTTAGAAAGCCAAAGAGGAAGTTAGCAATTTACCACAAGATTTTACTGTCATTTCAAAGTAGTAACAATTAGTTCTTTACCCATTTTTACATTACGTACCGTGATTAAAATGTAGCAGTCATTTAGTGTAGTGTTGTATTTTAAGTATTAGCCCATGCAGCCTTACAGTAAAAACAAGGCTATCTCTGCGATCAGACTGTAAGTACAATTCATTGTAAAAATTATATCTTGGCAATGTAACCCTAGATTTTTCTTTACTGAAAGATACTATGACCAAATTATTATTTTTTTCTTGTACTTGTCGTCTGTGTCAGCGTCTTTCCTGCAATTCCAAATCTGTCCTAGTTCCTACCTGATTCCATTTACTATCTATTCATTTGCTAGTCCCATTTTCCCTTACTCCATACTTTAATTCTCTTCATGCTGTTTACGCACATTTGCTTAAGGTCTAGCACTACCTTCTCCTCTTAGCAACTGAGCTGGACCCTAAGTGTGTTTAAATCACTCTTGAGCATCACTCTTTTTCCTCTGAGATGAGGCATGTTTATTTAAGAAAGTCCTTCTTTGCTGTCTTGTCATTTACATTTTTTTCATCATTCTATGCAATAAATATCACATTATAAGGAATCAAATAGGAATATAGCTTTTGATGCAATGACAAGCCACCCAGTGTTGTTCTTAGTTTGCACCTACAGAGATACACACCAGTCAACCTCTCCTTCACAAAAGGAACTGGAAAAAAAAACCAGCTCTCCTTAGTGCTATTTATCTTTTAAGATTCTTCTCCGTAATGAAGTTGTGGCAGAATTTTTTCACAGAAAGAGAGAGACACAGTAGCATATTTGCTATAAAGAAACCTTAATTAGATTGGGGGTAGGAGCAAATTTGGCCGATACACATGATTTGGAGATCGCAATGCTCCTTTCACAAAAATGGAGATGATAACTGATGAAGGGACCTTTGAGGGACTCCAGAACTATGTACACCTCTTATTTTATGTTAGTCTAATAAAAGTGTAGCTACTTCTACATTCAGCTGTCTAGTTCAGTTGGCAAGAACTACATTTTTTAATAAATCGTTTTCAAGACTCTTTTGATAGCCATTCCCTCGTGTCAATAATAGGTTTCTGAAAAAGCAAAAGCAAAAAACCCTCCTAGGCTATTTTTCAGTGGTAAACACTAGACAGAATGGATCCCAAATGCTCTCATGCACCTACAAGCACTTGTAACTGTATAGTAGGCTTATAGTAACAAAACTCCCAGTTTGAGGGAGATTTTTGAGGTACTATATGGAACATAGGGACCTGAGTTGTGTTCTCAGTTGTTGCTCTTCCTCTCTCATACATGACCCAAGTATGTCACCCTGGGCCTGTTTCCTATCCTGTCCCATATCTGCTTTGCTTGGAAGTTCTTCAGAGGACAAGACGTGTCTTACCAAAGTGAGGCATCATTATTATTTGAGAACTGTGTACTACAGTATTACTAAGTGGATAAAAATAGATCACTCAGTGCTTTGTGTACAACATATGTTTCTTAATTACTATATAGTACAAAATAGAACTGTTGGCCAGCCACCATCTTTTAATGTACAGCCCCCTGACCTTTTCATTACGAAGTTTACCATCTGCTCAATGGGTAGCAATTATAGTGGCATTTGTGACATTTGTCACTACTGCATGCATTTCATCGTATCTGTATTGTAAATTATTATAAACTCAGGCATGATGGATGTTTACGTCATGTTCTTTTGAATCTGATACAGTTTTTCCCCCTAACTTCGGAATGAGAAGGTTAGAGTGAGAGATTCTTTCATCTGTAATAGGATTTGCTTGGTTTGGACACTTTGATCATGTGTGGTATCATACATAGAAGTATGACTCAAGTGTAAGGATCATACATAGAGCCCTTGATCAGGCTACTTGAATCTATTTTATCTACCTTTACATAAAACATCTATCATCCTATGCCTCATCCAAGAGGATTGCAAGCGTTAGCATATTATGAAGTTTAAATAAAATATATCTGTAATTGTCATTACTGCAAATTATTTTACTTGGTCTTGTAATGCCACTCATGTATTCCAGTCACAGAACTTCTGTTTAGTTGACCCAAACTCATGACTTAGTAAATCACCTGACTTTCTATAGAAAAATACGTAAATAAAAATATACAGTATTTTATATTTAGAATAACATAAATGTGCTGTCTTCTGACCAGTCAACTAAGTATAAAAAGACTTTTCATACATAAGCTTTAATATATTCAGCATTTTGCTGCATTCCGTGCTGAGCAAGGAGTACTTGTACATACATTACATGCCACATTCATTGCAAGCTAATGCATTATACAAAAATAATTTTTAAAAATTAAATATTTACGTTCTTTTGAAGGTTTAATACCAGATATCCCTAATGGCTGCATTTTCTCAGTTCTACACTTTGCCGTAATTGCTTTCCTCACTATGAAGTCTTCGGTGATTTGCAATTAATTGTAACCCGTATGACCACCTTTACTCTGTGTTTTATTTCTGGCTTATAAAAAAACATGTAGCAGATTTAAAAAAACATCATAGTAAAGTTTTTGACTGCTTATGAGTCTGAATATGCTATGCAGACATTAATTAAGTCACATAATGGTATTTATCACACGGTATTATGATTGATGCAAGTACTTTGTAGACTGTATATGTGTAGGCAATTCAAAATGCAGTCTCTTAGGGATTCCCAAGCCTGAGTTCTATTGGTAAAGTCCACTTAGCAACTAGTGGGAAATTTAACTTGTAACATCAAGAATATGACACGGCATCCAGAAAATTGTGGCAGAAAATGCTGGTCTCTGTATGGAGGCACAGGTTCAAACTAGAAGAGCGTAGATTTTGATTAGGTATTACAAAGAAATTTTTCACTATGAGGGTGGTGAGGCAGGTTGCCCGGAGAAGCTGTGGCTGCCCCATCCTTGGAGGTGTTCAGGACCAGGCTGGGTGGGGCTTTGAGCAACCTGGTCTAATAGGAGGTGTCCCTGACCATGGAAGTGGGGTTGGAACACGATGATCTTTAAGATCGCTTCCAACCTAAACCATACTATGTTTCTATGAAAACAAATGTCAGTCTGATAAATGGTACCAAAAGCTACTCATTCCATTGAGTCTTCATACCCTTAGTTTGTACAGACTTCACTGTGTAGAAGGTTTAAAACTACTTTTCTTTCCAGAAAACAAGAGGTAGGATAAGAAAGGGTGTCTTGTGCAACAATGCCGTGCTGAAGCAAATACTGACAAAAACCACTGAAAAGAAGAGAAAACATTATAAAACTTAGCTGTACTGTCTCTGTTTGGTAAAGTTTCATTTTAGGCCCTAATCACAAGAATGAGGTTTGTTCTAAATTGTTTGCATTTGCTTCTGAATATCTGGAAATTTGCTTGTTAAGTGTTCAGGTGGAGGAAGAAGCCTTCTCAGGTGTAGAAAGAAGTAATGCTGTGCAGTCAGTGGAAAGAAACATTCAAACAATTATACACCCTACTGCTTCAAGTCATATTAAAACAATCTATAAGCTAATTCAATGCTAACACAATGTCTCATAAATGGTAAACGGGCCGGATGAACATCCTGGCTGAGCAGGCTGGATGAACAACTTTCCAGGTTAAGAAATACAGTATCATTGCATTGTTCAACAAGGTTTTAACCACCAGTTATGCTTTTATACCTGGTATAAATAATCAGTGTTTCCAGCAAAGATTTGTTTCCAGAATGTGTGTTAGTTCAGAAAAGATTGCCTTCTCCAGCATTTCCTGTAATTTTCACAGTGGTCCTTTAATCTTTCCAGTAAAATGTACATTTGAACTAGTTGTTCCTATTTCTAAACATAGTGCTTAGAAGAAACAGGTCATGAAAGAACGAAAACTTAAAACCAGCAACTACAATTCTGAGGCTTGACAGTCTTTTACCTATCTTATTTGATTCCCTTATTTTTTTTCTGGTACAAGCCAGATAATCAAATGGATTAAAATAGAGGTATAAGACAGTTCCAGTACAAGCCTGGCCCCTGCTCCCTCCTCCTCACCTCCACCAGCTCTAACCACGATTTACAGCCAATCCTGTGGGTTTGGTGTCAAACATACAAAACTTGTGCAGAAACACTGAATTTATACTAGAAATAGCTGGGTTATATTAAAACTCCCCTGGTCTTATTTAAAATCATGTTCTTAGCTAGTTTTGGGTAACTAATTAACTTTTACTAAAAAAACAAACCAGCACCGATTTCATTGCATAACAGCACTAATTATATTACAATTGTAAAAGACATTGAAAAAATATAAGCACTGAGGTGATTTACCCAGAGTCCTCACTACAAACAGGCTGCAGCTTGTCCAAACATGGAACCCACGGTCTGACCTCTTTCACTGTTCCCAGCCATCCACTTTAGGCCTAAAGTTTTATCCAAATAGGAAGTAAGCAAAGAAAATCCTAAATAAATGATAGGGGAATTTGGACTTTAAGAGTCTAAGGTATCTATGTAGGCAGTAAAGAACCACAGCAGAATCCTGATAAGATCTAAGAGAGTAAGTTAACAAAATTTTACTTGTGAAACAGAGAACAATATGATTAACATTTATAACCGAACCCCATTCTACTCCAGTCCTAAATGTTGAAGTTCTTTAAAATTTTGTGCTGGGCCATGATAGTATAAAGAAGGCAACCAGATAACCTGCTACTGGTAAGTGTGACACTGATAAATAATTTTAGTTGAGTATTGTAAAACTTTGAATTGCTGGATTTTGATTTTCATAAAGGAAAGAAAAGCACTTCACATGGAAAATAACAGGGCACAAACGATCTGGATACCAATTAAAAACTAGGTGAGGAAGGAGAGGAAAGGCATGCAAAAGTTGAAGATGCTGGTTGCCTCAAATTATCAAATGAGACTTGCAGCCTAGGGACCAGCCGTGCAAGGTGTAGGAACTCAACTGAGATTGAGATGTAATGTGTTTAGTTTATTTAAGGAAGGTATTTTTGATTTTCTTTATTTTCCATAATTCACAAGCAGTTAGCTATGTGAACGTTTAAACATTTATTTTTAGTAAGTACCTCTAAATTTGTAGACAAAAGGTTGAAAAAGTGAACCCTGAGATCTCAAATAAAAATAATACAAGTTGTTTTCTTAATTTTCTAACACTTTGGGCCCTAAGTATGATTTTTGATTAATTGGCAATGGCTGTGGGATGTTGTAGAATTGCCTGTCATAGAAAAGGCTGCCTCAGAGTTTAGCAAGGGGCTAATACAAAGATCTATTAAAAATAGCAACTTGTAAATCAATTACTGTAATCAAATTACTGTAGGCTCTACTAATGTTGTCTCCTATTTTTCATTGTATGGACTTCTGATTTACTATTTTCCTCATTTCCAAGTGTCTGCTTACAGTTTGAATCTCTCTTTTGTAAATTAACCATGGTACTATGTGGACAATTTTTTTCACTATCATATGGGCAGAAAGATTGTTTTGTAACTGGCAGCTCTTTTAAACTGATCTTGGAATGTGAAAATCCCAATGAGCTCTTTTTTGGTATGCCTTGTGCTTTGTTGTCTCAAATACTAGCACAGCCAAGATATCTCAGGAAACATAGTTAAAAATGTGACTGTAGTTACTGTTTCAAACTGCATATGCTCCTGCAACTCATCTAATTCTTCTGTTAACATAGTTAGCAGCATCTTCTTATGACTGTCTTGATTCTGTAGGGTGAAAAAGGGTGAATAGGTATTATCAACTTTCTAACTTTGTTGTTATTTATTTCCTTTTTCTTGTCAGGCAAATTTGTTGGATCTAATCTTCTTCAGAACATTTTCCACTTAAGGAATAAATACAAGAATCTCATTGCAATTCTCTTAAAAAACTGATGAAAAACTCTAAAATTTGAAGATGATGCTTAATGCCGCCTTGCAGGCTTAGCAATGATCACTTACGGGTCTTTCAACTGAAAATTCACCTGGCTGCCTAGTCCCTGAGAAACCTTTAAATTAATAAGACTACCAAATAGTTTTGTTTTTTTTTCAAAATTTTTCATTGTGCTTTTATTTGACAAAAAAGTAAAGCAAAGCAAACTGTGGAGATAAACATGAAAATCGTGAATGCTGTAAACCCAGGGAACATCAGTGAGGGATCTCCAGTTTGCAGATGAAATGACAGCATCATCTTTCATATCCTGGAGTATCAGTAGGATCAGCTGTAAGATTCATTAGCTGGGATATTCGAAGAGAAGTACATGGAATAATGCTCCTGGTGCTACTTACATTAAATTGATAGCCTCATCTTTGTAAAAATGGAGTGGTATTCTAGATATGAAAAACTACAGGTCTAATAAATATTTTAAATACATTTAAATATAAATAAATGTGTAAAAGGAAAGTTGGAAAAATGTTTAAATATTAGAAGAAACTTTCAGCTTTTTCACATTGCTGTCTGTAAGCCAAAGTAAGTTCATTTATCTCTCTCCTTTTTTTTTTCCCCAAAATTATTTTAGGTCTGGAATATATCCGGAAAAGCCAAGACAAGAAAAGAGTGCCCAAAAAGGCAAGGTGGTACATACCATCTGTCATGCATCCCCAAATGTTAATTACTTATGAGTAAGACTTAAGATCAGAATGGGAATGAAAATGATCTTTGAAGAGTAACTGAAGAGCCATGGCTGTAATTCAGCTCTCTGTATGTCTTGATCCTCTTTTTCTAACACTTCAATTGAAGTATGATACTTCAACTTTTTACAGATTCTATATTTCAGCATACACTACACAACTGGTAAAAATTTCTGCAGCCCTAAAGGTCAATATCTATTTGGAATGAATGTTATGGGAAGTTTTGTTTTTATACAAAATTCAGATTGTTATTAGAGATCTTTAAACAGATCTCTAATGTAAAAGGGAAGAGCAGTTACTTTCTACATATTTCATTGATATTATTAAAACTACAAAATGGTTGTGATAGAAGAAGGGAAGACAAAACTATTAATCTAATTTTGAAGCTATAGATGTGAATTGTTGGATCCCAAGCAGCTGAGTAATTGTGGTTCCAAGTTACATCCAAAACTGAACAAAGTATATTCTTTCACCCTTAAGACATAGAATAATTTTCTGAAATAACTTCTGTTCACTCAAGATTTTGCCCTGAGAGGAACAAAGACTGCACAAAAATATCTAGTCTTCAGAGGTTTCCAAACTTTACAAGGAAAAATTCCTGCACAGAGAATAATCACTTGAAAAGAACTTATTTACTTAGCCCTCAGACAGAAGAGTTTATGCACGCATAGAAAATACAGATAGTGTCTTAAACAGAGGCTTGTATATCTCACATGTAACCTTTATTCACTGCTTATGAAATGAGTAACAGAGCTTCAAAATAGCTGTATGCAAGCATCTCTCTGGAAGGAGTTAAAGCTCAGGGAATCTAGAAAATGTTTCCCAAAAAGCCTAATAACATTTTATAATATAAGAATGGAAATCCTAATGTTCAGATTTTCTAGGAAGAACTGGTTCTTTGTATCCTTTGCTCAGAAGAGGCAAACTGGGTGTTCAAAGACCCTTGTTTTGCTTAGGAATGTTTTTGTTGTTACTGCCCCACAGTGGCTCATTGGAATATGTATGCAGGGCGGTTGTTGTTTTCTGCTTGAGCAGGCATTTGAAGAGGGGGAGGGTTGCCAGGGAATCTTTTATTTCCACTCAGTCTGCCTTGCTAATGATCTACAGTTATAGGCAAATACAGCTACAATCCAAGATCACATTTTCTTTCCCATCCTTATTAAAAAGCTAGCTTATTCCTCTTCTCAATTTATAGATTATATTTTCCACTTACAAATAGTTCTTTAGACTGGATGAAATAGAAAGATTTAGTAGATAAATGGGAGACTGATTCAGAGAACAAGCATTTCATTGAGTTCTACTAGTGACAGTGAATCCTGCAATATGCCATGAATGGTAAAAACCTCAATGAGTGTAAATACACATCCGTGTGTGTAAATACTCTTTTTCACACACTGTTCCTCTGTACATATTTTTTTTTGTATGACTTATTCTGAGAACAAATCCAAAACTACCTTCTAATCTCAATAAATGTTGCTCTGTATATGTATATATATAATTAAGACCTACATTGAACAATCAGGAACTCATTTTTAGGTTAGTGGTCTGATCATTTTGCTAATATTATGATTTGGCACAGCTAATGCATTGCACAATGAACCAGATTCTCCTGCGCGCTGTGGCTTTGGACTGCTCTGCCAGTGTCATCCATCCCCCAAAGCAGAGAGGAGGCTCCAGTCACACACATACTCATCCCAATGCAATGCTTTGCTGCGACTGTAGTCAGCAAAATGAAGGGTTAGCCTAGAATATTACAGTGCCGGTTTAACCTCCTGGCCCTCTTAGCAGTGAACATGGTACCTTCATTCCGTACAGAGACACTGACTGGCCTTTTTGCACAGGAGCATCAGCATCGTGGTCGTATAAGGAAAAGCACAACATTACTTTTTAAAATTATTTTTCCTACCTCTTCTTGCAGATTTGAGTTCGGATGATAGACTTAGTTCTGTAGTCAAATACCTGTTTGAATTATAATGAGATTAAAATAGGAAAAAGTACCCTGGAATTCACAACTGGTTTTAGTCAGTGAAGCAGGGAGAATGTTACAAAATACTAAGTCACCCTTCATTCTGACCTCGATTTGCAATATACAATTTAGTGAATCTCACATCACATCAGATGTTCATTGGGTTAAAAAGATCAGTGAGCTTACCTGCCAGTACATATGTAGCTTATCTCCTTGTTTTGACTTCGGCTTGTCAGCATACTAGTGATCTGTGCTCCATCTGTACATGGAAGCAGAAGTGTTCCGTTCTTATAATGCATAGGCTAGCACTGCACTGTAGTTCCCATTTCAGCTGAAGAATGTTTATGGGGCTGAGCACACTTGTGCTGTCATCCTAATTTTTCTACATTGTTATTTTACCAGCACAAAGTTCTTGCAGTGTGTTGTTTAAAATGCTGGCTGCTCAGCAAATGATCTAGTGCACACAGCATTGTAATAATACAGAAATCTGCATGTTGAATTTCAATTATGCTTTAAAGCTTCCTAAACAGAGTGCTTACACTTTCTTTTCAACATGCAATGAAATGTTAGTCGGTTTGGGCTTTTTTTTCTTTTTCTAGAAACATCTGCATGGCAGGGCACTAGAGACCTTCCTTCTGTTTAAGTGATTGTTTACGTTAGCTCCTGTGCCCTGTGAAAAGCCTGCCTAGTGAGTGACCACGTTTTAAAAGAAACTCACTCTGTTTTCAAATCAGTTAATGCATTATATCTCTCTCATGAAAGAGAGGAAATTAATTCTGTGAAATGCTTTTTACTTTGCAGTGTTTAAATAGCCAGTGCTGTAATGCATTTTGGGTCTGGTACAGAGTAGGATGCCCTATTATGAGATATATTTGCAGAAATTTGTCACTGGTGCATACAGTCAGCATAAGATAGGGATTGACTGCTTAGGACATGAAATAAGACCATTATTTACTACTTCACACTGGGGCTTGCAACTCACTAACAATTATCTTTTTTACTCTGGGAAGCATTTGGACATGCCACTCTGTCAGACTAGATTCCATTGTCATTCTCATAGTGCAAAAAGAACATCTTTAATTAAAGCATAAAGGGGAAATAGTGCAAGGCTGGATTCAGCCATGATGGCAGGGAGGAGGCAACAGGAAAGGATTTGTACTGTAGCAGAGCATTCTCACTGTCACAAAACATGGTCACTATAAATAAACACTGAAATGTAGTAAAGGAGTTCTCACAGCCTAGAAAACTCAGACAATGGAGTGGTCACCAAGTAAGTAGGTAGGTCTGTGTGCCGTAATGCAGCAGTGTGCAGAAGGACAGGAATAAAGCCTAGAAGCAATATAATCATGTTAGTGTGGCTGAATATAATCATGTTAGCCCAGTTTGAGAGGCAGGGCTAATCTGCCCAGCTGCAAATTGTTTTGATGAAGCCATACTGCTTCAGGGATCTCTGCACTCTACTGCACTGCTCTATGTAGATAAGTCTATGATCTGCCAGATGAAGGTGAAGTAAGTTGGGTTAGGATAATGGCGTCTTCATTAGTAGCAAAATTACAGGCTGAGACAGGAAAGCATTTTTAAAGTTTTAAATTATTAAAGGATAAGCCAGAACAATTTGAGGTTTGAAAAAAGTGTAAAATAAGAAATACAAGAAGCTCTTTTCCCTTCTGAAAGAGCTAATACGTTATGGTTCTTCAAGATAATGGACAAAGGAACAAGGAGAACCAAAGTTCATTAACAACAAAATCTCATTAACACCACTCGAAGAAACAAGTTGTAAACTCTGAAAAGCCCCTTCAATAACCTCACTTAGAGAGGGGTGTAGTATCAACCCTGCTACTGGTTTACAAAACAACATAGGCTCAAAATGAAGATAAGGCATATAAAAATCTTCTTGCAATTAGTTTTAAGAAAATAGAATGAAATACCGTGGGTAGTTGGTCTCCAAGATGATAAAGAAGCAAGGGGTGGAGGCAAAATTGAAGGAAGTAAGATTTTAACTTTCTTCTTGTGCAACATAAATTAAAAATGTGAGTACTGTACTATGAAAAAGGATGTAAGTACATTTCAGGGGCCCTGGTGACAGAACAAACCACTTTAGCTCTTTTTTTTAAATTTTTCTACAATGTCACCGAAGTCCCTTGAGGTGAATAACTTTATAATCCACAGAAACCTCCAACACTAATTCTTAGTTTACGCATGCATGCATTCTGCTTTTAGAAAGCAAGAAACCCAAGAGTGAAATTTTGGATTTTTCATAACTAATGAATCCATCCGTAGTCTTGGAACAGTACAATAGAATAAGATCCATGTTTTTTATGCTGTAATAATTGATCCATAGACGCAGCTATGATGATTATAAGGGGAAAGGAACGGCTCCCTGTTGTCACAAGACAGGACCGCCGAAGTTTGACACTGAATTGTGATAAAGCATCTTACAGCCAAGAAGAGAACCACTATGCAGAGATCATAACCACAATTGCTAGAATTAAGATTATCCCGTATTTTCAAGTAGAACTTGTTTTCCCTTACAAACATGGGTGTTAAAACAAATGAAACAGAAGGAACTCCTTCTTGGTAGCAGCCAGATTGTAAGTTGCAGTGACAATGGAAGAACATCCCCTAAGCTTAGACTCCACACAAAAAGGGACTAGTCTACCCAGTAGCACACGGGGAAGAACAGAATCTGGTCTCTTGTGAATATGCTGTAACAACAGAACTGCTTACAGCAAAAGGGCAAGAGGACGTCATCCCTCCTTTCTCATATATGCCTTCTTGCTTCTCAAACTGTATTTCCAGAGAGTTTTCTGTGCTATAAATGCCAAAACAAGGGAAAAACTCCTGGTAGCTATAAGCCTCAAAGAGGGGCAGAAATTCAAGACACAACATTGTGTTCTGTGTTTCTTAACTTGTCATGCTAATTTTTGTTCATCCCATTCTCAAGTGTAACTTCCAGCAAAAGACTGTGTAAGAAGCCTAAGCTTAACTTTACCCTTTGCCTTTTTTTCCTTTTATCAGTGATACAGTTAAGTTCAGTAGTACTTTTTGGTGTCCTGTGCTATTCTAACAACGTAAAGCTGCTTGAAATTTGCTCACTGTTAAGCCAGACATAGATCTGTTTGTATCAGTTGAACAACATAACGCAGCTAGAGCTGGCGAGTCTGATCTGAAAACTGTTTTCTTCTGAGGCACAACTCTGTTTTTGCGCCTGTGTGTTTAATATGTACAAATGTCTTCAAGTGTGTTATGAGACTACATTTTTATTTTAAAATAATTAAGGCTAAGAAAAATATCTGTAAGCACACAGTATTTGTATTGCTAGCTCTTACATGTTTCACCACTAAGAGATAGGTGAAAATGGATGGGAGCACTTGAAGAAGACTAATTCTGGCTAATTTGTTTTTGTCACTACTACATGTATATGTGTCAGTGGTTAGTGATTCATTTTTGGGGAAATGACTGGTAAATACTAGTCCAAATTACTGCAGGAAGTAGTGGAGAGACAGGAGTAAGCAATTTCTCATGTATTATGGGGTTATAAAAGCAAGTTAATGTTAAGGTTTTGAGAGTGCTGGAACATACAGTGTCACAAATGGGGTAATACTTGGTTTTGTCTTATTAGTAGGCAAATACTGAAAACATTTCAAAAATCTACTGCATAACTCTAGAGGAAACTTAACACTAGTCTGAAAAACGCTCAGCTTTGCTTTCATTTCATATTAGTCATTGTGAGAACTGTCTTCTCAGATACTGAAGGTATTATCATGGTTGACTACATTACACTTAAAACCCTCAGGGTAGCACTACACTTACCTGTGCATAACCTGCAATCAAATATGAAAAATAAATATTAAGGCACATTTTGGAATCCCTGAGGCCTTGTTTGAGTGGCTTATGCTGTCAACTTTAGTTTGTATCATGTTCTAAATTTGGCAGACATATCAACAGCAACGGGTACTTTATTTTCAGTTTAGATAAACCATTTTGTTTAACTATGGCTAGAATATGCCCTGAATTGCACGGCAGTACAGATTACAGGTTGAGCTTTTTTGCCTTCATAGAGCAATGTGAGACATTTTTCGTTTGGGTCTAACACAAATCACAGCCTCTGCTTTTCATTTACAACATGTTGCAAGCAAATTAAAAGATACAATAAATAGAATACTTCGCCTTAGCCTTTTTATATGCTGACCCATGGCTGTGGCTGGGAGAAAACAGTATTCCCTAGAGATCTACAGTCTGTTTCTCTGTTTTACATACTGAAACAGTGCAGATCTCATTGGGAATTTTGAAACATGGCAATGTGTCATTAAAGTGAAGTTAGACAATGCTGCAATGTATGTGCTCAAGTGGTAGTCATCAGTCTGGCATTTATTGCTGCCATGCCTGTGTGTTTGTGGGTTTGGACCCAACTGCCCACAGCGTAGCCAGAAACCTGGATAGATCTGACTTGTGTTAAAGAATAACCCACAAGAACTTGGAGGTTTTACTGGGATCAGCTTCTGGTCTTACTCTCCTCTCTCACGTCCAGTAAGTCTGACACGTAACAGACATTCCTATTATCAGTGTGGGATAAGATTTGGGCTCGATCTCATTTAAATTTTATCAGCATAGCTGTTGATCAGGTGTTGTTATTCACACATCTATCCCGATCCTAGAGTTATCTGTTTAACTGCCGTTGTACTGATGCCAGGGTATGCCAGTAGAAACATTTTATACCTGTGTAATTGGATCTACACTAAAGCGATTGAAATAATGATAAAAGCAAAAGCTGGTCTTGTCTGTGCAGGGAATTTTATGAGCAGAAATATATTGCTATAAGCAGGGGTTCAGGCACACAAGTGACTACAACACTAATGCATTAAAGCATAGTATCAGCTTATCCATGGCAACTGCTACCCGTGTGGTCTAAACCATTGCAAATGCAGGATGGGAGCACCTTACAGAGTTTAAGCTACTGTGGTTTACCAGGCCCTTGCCATGGGCAGAGGGCACTGACTTGGTCAGTTGCTTAGTTCAGATGATGGATTATCTTGTTAAACTTTAATAACCTGTGACCAAGTCTGAGTTCCCTCTTTCTGTAGTTACAGCAATCTAAGTCACTCTGTGGTAATGTTATGAAGAAAGTCCAGCTTTTTTCTAGTTTGCCTTAACCTGCCTTTACATTTATTCAAGGCATACAAACAAAACTATCAAAATCATGAGAGTGATGTTTTTTTCAGTAACTGTCTTCTGTACAAAATCAATGTAAAGAATACAAACATCAAAATTTATTCCTGCCAAAAAATCCAAGATATGTCTTCATGATAGCAAGAGTTAAGTAACTTAAGTATGGGTGCTCTCAATAATTATACAATTCTCAGCTACTTAGAGTAGAGAGAGGTTATCCTGTTGAGTTCTGTATTTGAAGTTATCGGTAATGGTGATGATGATAACAATGAAGTTGTTGGTAAATATTTACGGACTATTTTACAATTTTAGTCATGAAGATAAACTTTGGAAGTGAAGCAGAGACAATTTTTCAAGGTTGTGCCTGAAATCCATTGTTGGGCTGGAAACAGAGCCCTGCTTATGCCTTTTCAGCCACCTAAATTATTCGTCCTCAAATTATGATCCATTATAGTATATATATATTATTGGTTATGTATTATTAGGTATTACTGGATCAAATTGAATCAAATTGCGTTCCATCATTAATATATAGCCAGTATCATACATAAAGATAATTATAAATATTCTGGGGTACTTAGATTAATCAAACTTCACAGTATAACACTAAGTATTATTATGGCTCATGAATTTATCTTGTAAAAGAAAACCCAAAATATCTTTAGAAATGTTAATAACATCATTTGTGATAAAAACCTGAAACGTGTGGTCTCAAAAATTCATTAATTCCTAAACCCATTCCATCAAGAATATTTAAAGACTTTACAATGTTTCCAAAGAACACGGCTAAGAATAATAACAAAAACTTAGCAGCATTTATTGCAATTTACAAGCAAATGTTTACAAAAATGTTTTCTCTAGGAATGTATACTTCAAACACATCAAGTTTATTGGACTTGTATGATATATGGAATTAATATATTTTTGCCAGTCACTTGATTTCTAATTTCTTTGTCAAACAGTTTTGAACATCAGTGATGATTTATCTTGGCACTCTGTAGTCCTGTTTTCATTTTTTAGTTCATTTTCAGAGAGAGTTCATGAGATTTAGGGTGCTTCCATGCTCAAGTTTTGCAATTTATACTGATACAGTTAAAGTGACAAAACCTAAAATTCATTGATTAATATCAGTTTAAAAATAATTACAAGAGTTCAGGAGGGTGAAATCTTACTCACATAAATCCTGTTTGCACCGGATCAACTCCTAGAGCTTTTATTACCATGATTATGTCTGTAAAAAAGAAATCACAGCCATAAATGCCATAGTGGTACAGCTAATTACACCTATTTTTAAACTGTATCTCTAAGGCCACTTAAGAAAATGTCACCTGTATATTTTTTGTCTCATGTTCTTTTCAAACAATAGGCTTAAGTAGCCATCTTTAGAAAGCAAGCTGTGCTTCACTATTAACTACCGTAAGTACAAAGTCATTTGTTTCTTTAAATTATATTTATTATGACACTTTGGAATGAAGTACACACTAATTTCACTGGATAAAAGGAAATTTAAGACCTTTAAGCTATATTGGTAGCTAATAGTTATGAAAAAGAATAACCATGTGTTAAGAAATACAGGCAATAGTTTGTTGTGAACTGTCTTACTATAAACTAAATGCATTATCTGAAAACTGTCACTGTGTAGTTCTGCATATTATTTCAAGATTACTAGAAGTAAGGGTAAGAACAATTTTTAATCTGTTCTGTTTTTTCTCTCATACTCTTCAGTTTTGAGAAATAATGTGAGCTAACAACTTGGTTTCAACATGGAATGGTCTAGGACAGCAAATGCTCAATTTTTTTCCCCAAAAAGCATTTTCTTCCTTCAGCAACAACAATAATGCTATATAAAACTCATGTTCTTTTACTGCACTGAAATCTACATTTCAGACCCAAAAGCAAAGGAGGCCTACACTAAGCTGAACTAGACAATGGCGCATAAGTCTTACTAGAACTGACAGATCAATATATATTTTTAACTGATTTTTACTTATATCTTTTTTTTCTTTTGCTGTTTGCTGTAAAATTCCTTTGAGCGTATTATCAGCATTGCATCTCTGCATTTTAATATTAACTGAGAAATATGTAAATAGAAAGCCTTATGTGGGACGTTTATCTTGGTGGTTTGCTGTGGTTGGTGAGCAAGATGATGATTTGTGATAGGTGGCTTGTGAGGTTTAAACAGTTTCATAAATAATAGTAACGAGGCTGTGAAATTAAATTACAGTAATGAAAATTATTATGTATTTTTCCTGCTAAATATTATAAAAAAATCTTTTCTTGTTTTTTATTTGCAAAGCTATTGGAGATTGCGAAGGAGTAACGTTGCCTATGACTCCCTCTAGTGATTCTGCTATGGGAAATGCAGCCAAATACAGATGCCAGTCACACAAAATCACCGAATTCTTCACTAGATAAACACTTCACGTCTTAAAAAAAAAATGTTTCCCATAATCACAATTGAATATTCAATGAATTAAACAGCTTTTATAAGCAGTGGGATAAAGTGCTGTAGAACATACACTGGCTTGGGAAGTGATGTTCTGCAGCAAATAGATATTTTCTGATGCAAGGAGCCTTTCTTCCTGCTATTTAATGGAGAACCCTGATAAGCCAATAGAAATAAAAGCTTGTATGGTAAAAATGAATAGTGCTAGTGCATTCCTAGCTTCATATTGTTGAAGGCACTTAGTTTTTTAAAAAAGCTGAGCACTCTTCTTGGGACAATTGGGAAACTCCAGCAGAAGAATTACTCTAATGCACTTACTGCATCACTTTGTATATCACTTTTTGCATCCGTTTGTGATGCAGTGAGACAGAATGTCACAAGATGATCAATGTACAACTACTTCATTGTGTCTAACTGTAATTTGCATTCTCACTAACATTCTTATTTCAGAGTCTTCTCTCCAGTTCAAATACTTGCTAACCATTACCAGCAGGTTTTCTGTGTATTAAAAAAGAGGAAGAATGCATTTTTTCATCAATCATAAAGATATCCTAGAAATTAGAGGAAGTTACTGTTGAAAAGTGATTTGCTATAATTCAGTAATGATTTGGGCGTTGGATTGGCATTTTCTGCATGCATGTATTTTGTGGTTTAATGTTTATGGGTAGTTCAGTGAAGCACTAACAACAGATGTAGTTTTCATTAAAAAAACACCTAAATGCAATTCCAGATTTTGATTAGCAGAAGTACTTTTTCAGCAAGTAGATTTAGAGTCTGCACCTAACAGCCAAAATTGAAATGAGCAAACAATGTCCCGGGATGTCAACCAAAACCCGGGTAAGACTGACACATTAGTCTATACTGAATCCTTTGTTTTCATGTCAATAAACCACCTCACGTTCCTGTTGTGAAAGGAAGGTCTAGTACGTTACATAATCCTGGGAAAGACTAAATAATAAATATTTTGTTATATAAATTGAAGGAAAGGAATCCATATCCCAGAGTTACGCATTCCTGCATAACTCTTTCTTCCAAAACAATCCCAAGCATTTTAAAAACAAACAGCTTCACTCACCGCTGAAATAAAGCAATCTTTGGAATGGGAATTACTAAGCACTTGGTAGTATCACTCAGCTAGAAGCATTCATACCTATTCTCCCTTATTATTTTGACCCTGCAGCAGATGTTTATCCGGAAAGTCCTATCTCATAATTACTTACATTGAATGAATACAGTTTTTTATTGGGTTCAGGTAGTGTTTTGTCTTGGAAGCTCTGTTTTGCAAAGCAGCTTCTCCATTGTCTAGCACACAAGGGAGTAAATGCTTCAAAGTTAGGTTCAAAGGGTTGTGAGACTATGGACACAAGTTCCTCAGTTTCTTTCCCAGGTCCTATTATAAAAGCTGATATTGATGAGCATTTTTGATACTCGGATTACAGAGCATGAAAAGCCAGGGAGCATCATTCCCTGCAAATCGTGCATCAGAAAGCAAAGTAGCCTGATTTGCACACCTCGCTCGTACTTAGAGAAATCAGAACTTCAGGAATCTTTTTTTCAATGAGGCTTCATCAAATCACTGTCTCATTAACGGACTTCTCCTAACAACTCAAAGATTCTAAGCACATCTGCTTATTGGAAGAGTCTCCTATTTTTAATTCCTCTGGATATCAATGTGAAAGTAGCTGATGGTGTTACGCTGATCTTATATAGCTGGTGTTACTGGAGTTCTGTGATAATCATGGCCAAATAACTTTGCTTAGGTGTGGTGTGGACATGCCTTACTGAATCTGCTGGGAACTTAGTCACCTAATCACCTAATACAGAATCTATCTTTTGAAAAACAATACAGCTGCTATGGTTTCTGATTCCAAAAAGTGCTGTGTACTTTTTTTTCCCCACTTTTACCCTGAATGTAAACTAGAACTACAGAAACATTGTAGCAGGTCCTGTTGCACCACTGAAAAAAAAAAAGTTGGCCTGTTTGGTTCTTTGGCAGGTTTCAGCACCGTCACAGTCTATTGGGTAGAGGAAACATTCCTGCAAAAACTCAGCTATAAACACGTGGTAGGATCAAGTTTGCAGATGTACTACAGTGTTGTAGACATGTTCTGTGACTCCTTTCCCCATGAGTTTACTCTCATAACACTTGGTATTCCATACATGCTCATTTCAGTCAGCAACATAAAAAAACCAAACCAACAATGACACAGGCCAATGCACCCTGAGCTTAATGCGGATTCCAGTTTGATTTAGATGGAGTCCTGAATCTCCTGAATATATACACTTCAAGGAAACTTCAGACATCTAATTTTTTGAAAGGAACTCTGCTTGATATTTTATGGCCACCAATACCATTAGTATTAAAGTGATGCCAAAAAAGGATGCCTAAAAAAATTTGTATTACTAAAGAGCAATGTTTTTCCCTTTTGCAAAATACAATATACTTAATAGCTTAAGAAATCCAGGTCTGATGAAGATTTAAAAGGACTTTATTTAAACAGGTCCTTGCTCTCTCAGCAAGACAATACAAATAAATCTTGGAATGTAAAATACTCATTAAATTAGTTACATTTTTGAATGTGAAAAATTTGAGCAATATCAAACAATATATGTATATCTTTTTATTCAAATGTAATTTAAGCAATATTTAAGATATTTCTATTATCCAAGTACTACTTTTCATATTTAACAAGGTTCTGACAGGCACAGAAATTAAATGGCTTGCCAAAAGCCAGACTGAAGAGAGAACCTTGGTAGAAAAGAAAGATGGGTCTTCCAAGATCCAGATTAGTATCTGATTTACTGCACTCATGTTGCTCTCCAGCTTCAAGCGTGGCAAAAAGGCATTTGAAGCTCTAGGAGGTGCAAAGGAAGGAACTGCACTAATCCTGTGGCTTGTCAGACAAGAATGGCCAGTTTTCTCTTAGAAATACTCTGGAAAACTATTCATTTACAATCTTAAAAAAGTCCTGTGGCTTGTCAGACAAGAATGGCCAGTTTTCTCTTAGAAATACTCTGGAAAACTATTCATTTACAATCTTAAAAAAGTCCTGTGGTGATGCTGGGGCTTTTCTTCAACATCTTTGTTACCACCTATGGATGATTAACCAGCGTTTCATAACTGGTATGATATATAGCTGAATCAAGGGTACTTTCTCAAAAGTTCAACTGAAATCTTCGGTTTATGTGCAAAGTTTGTCTTGGTAGCATCCTTATAACCGTGTCTGTTGATATGTAGTTGTTATGTCATAGAATTGTTTCTCGTCCATAAGCCAGAGCAGTAGTTGTCAGGGTGGGTATCTACCTGCTTTATTACCACCCTGCGTAGCCACAGGGAGAAAAATGGCTTACCTTGGCGTGACCACTTCCATCACTGGTCTCCAGAATAAACAGCTCATTTCTGTACTCGTGGTCATAAATTCAAAATCTCAATCATGACTCTGGCTGATTATTCTTTAATTGAACACACAATTCAGCTGAAAGGAGAATAAAGAAAAAATATTTATTTAAGACCAACCAATATTTGAAGCCCTATAATGAATATTAAATAGTATTTAATAATGTTTGTGTGTTAAAATGGGTTAAACAAGTCACAAAAGTTAGAAGGCAGGGGAGGGGGGGAAGGATGTGACTTTTCATAATACTAAGTAAAATAGCCTGTAAAATATCCTGGGGGTTTATGGAAATAGTTTTTGGGGTTTTTTTTCTAAGAAGTCACTTATAATTGCATTAACTCAGAAGGAAATTTATTTTTATAATGGCAGGTAACAGAGTAGCCTTATAGTATCTTTTGTTTTGAATATTTGAATAGATATGCAATCCTGTTAGTGTGCATCATTCTGAAATTTATAGCTTTCCAGTACAAGCTAATTTAAAATAATGAAAAAAAATATTGTTTATTCTAGCATTTTTGCATGTCTAGACTGCTTCTTAAACACAAGCTGTGCTGTAAAGTACAGCAAAAGACACAATATATTTCAGCTTTCTTAGTTTGTTTCTATTTTGCAAGACATAAATCCCCAAACACTCTTAAAGATGCAGAGAACAGCACAGTGTAACACTTGTTAACTTTACAAAATTAAATTAAATTAACAGTTTCTTCAGATTTCTATTAGTCAAGTCATTTCCTGTTATCAAGGACAGATGACATTTATTATACAAAAGGTATTTCATTAATTCCTCGGTTAAAGGCTTGGTCTAACTTTTATCTTATCGAAGTAATTCTGAAATGATATCGCCTGTATTGTCATGGGTGCCATAGCGCCTGACACAGGTCCTCAAGCAGGGAACCGAGCCCACAAGCTCCTGCTTGTGCACTCATTTCCATTTGGGGTCTTTCTAAAGTCTTGTCTTGCGTATCTGTGCCAAAGCCACGGCCTTTGGGTGTGCGTGCGTGAACTTCCACAGGCGCGGTATAAAAATTAATGTATTTTATACATAATTCATGACATTTAAAAAGCATTGTCACTTGACAGCCGAGATGATAATAAAATTAGTATGTTCTACCTCCTGCTGTTAGGTACTGGACTCCCAAAGCTCCACATTGTAATCGTTCTGGCAATAGCCCTGCGAGACAATAAACACCACCGGTGCCTGGCTCTCCCTCAGAAAGGTATGCATTTAGGAATTGTGACCCTTCTCAAAATAATGCACTCTAAACTTCCTGCGTATTATCAATAGATGTATAATGTCTCCAGTCTTGGCATGGAAGGAATAGATACCATATAGTCAGGTGACAATTGCTCATTTGATTTGTGGTTGTAGTTCTATATGTCTGCCATTTCTAATTTATACTGGATTTGACCTAAAGTGATTTGGTCTGAAGTTATGCCAGTTTCTTGGCAAAAAAATCTAAATTAAAAACATTTAAAATAAATAAATAAATAAATAAATCTACAAATAATTTAGAAAAACTGATCAGTCATTGCAAATTACAGCTCACTGCAAAGGGTGGGACTCTGAGAGACCCGCTTTCTGTATTCATTATTAAGTCCGGATACGGTATCAACTGGCATTTATGAAGCATGCTGCAATGTAGATTAACATTTCTCCTAGAAAAAGTAGAACTTAGGAATTTCCATCATCGAGACACAGGAAGAAAAGCAGTGCTAGTGCTCAAAGATCCCAACTGGGATTTATTTTACATTTCCAGTAAATGGGGATGAGGGAAAAAGAAGAGAAAGAAACTATTGTTCACGTAAGTATATGGAGAATAAAAGTGTTACTTGGGATTGAGGCAAAGTCCTAGCAAGAGATGTGGTACAGTGTAGTTGCAATTTGTTTTCCGAGTTCTTCTGTTTCTCTGACAGAAAAAAAAGAAACAAAGCAGAACTCTGTGAGGCCTTCAGCAGAGAGAGACCTGCAACCTTATCTGTCAGTCTGGGGAAAGCAGCTCCTCTTTGTTCCCTGCACCAGCCTCTGCATATACCCCGTTCCCAGTAGTGAGGGGAAGGGTTTTGTCTCCTATTTTCTTGCATAGAGACATAAAAGTGAATTACAACCTTTCTTGGAGACTGTCATCTACAGTGGCCTCTCCATGACTTATCTGGGTGACCAAAGTAAGGCTACTCAAGCAATATATTTTGTGTGACCTTTGCAAAAATGCTGAGAATTTGTCCTACAGGCAGTGCATTTTTATTAACAGGTTATTCCACAACAACTATAAAGCCAGTAGTTGTATAATATCTACGAGACTTTTCTCCATGCACTTGGAGAAGTTTATAAAAAAATCAGCATCTGTGGGAAGAGAAACCACAATAATTGCAATCGGGGAAAGGCGGGGACAGCCCTTGCTCTGCAGGGCAGCAGCCTGCCTGCAAGCCACCCGGCCCCGCGGTCGCAGGGACCTGCTAGTGCCCACACTGCTCTCAGTCAGCCCCAGCGCACACAGCACCCTGGAGAATCAGCTGCAGGTGCTGTACGGAAACCGTATTTCCGAGAGTTTTTCAGTTAAGTGCGAGTTTTACCAAGGAAGCGAGCTTGACCTTCACAGTATGCCAAACTTTGGCTCTGGTCCTAGCTCTTTTCACATGTGAATAGTTCCTGTGGGGCCTCTTCATGTGCTTAGAGTAACAAACAATTTCAGGATTTAGACCTTGATGTGAACGAAGGGTACCAGCAATACCTTCTCATTTGCACAAATATTTTTGTCCTTTGTAAAGTAGTGCGTTTGCTGCATGGACAGAGTTAATCTTACTCCGTCTTTGACTCTTCGTTTTCATGATGTAACCGCTTTTGCCCTTTTCAGGGGTACCAGTTCACCTCCAAAAGCAGTTAAATAAGCCATCTACTCCTTCCACCTTTTTTTTTTTTTTTTCTTTTTAAATGAAATAACAATATTCACTAAATTTGAATTCTGTGTATTTCAAATACAGTTCAGGCTGAGCTGCTGGACCCATTGTCCAGCTTATCCTCAGACACCACTTTGAAAAGCAGGCCAGGTCATCCCCCCCAGACACGCTGCGTGCTTCCCTTTCTGGAATGGCTGACGCTATCGCAGTCGATCGCTCTTGCACAGGACAAACCATCATGTAGGTCATCACCGCTCCCAGTAATACTCAGACTTCTTCCACTATTTTTTTTTTCAAGTAATGATCTTTATTTTAATTTCATCTGGAGCCAGAAGGACAAGAACGGGACGGTGTCCAAACAATACACAGAAATTCCTTCATCTCTTGCCTCTTCTTAGGTGTAAAATACAGTTGTCTATTAGAATATGCTTTTTATGGACTTGGCTATGTTAGAAATCCATTGTAATGACAGCTCAATGGAATAGGTATTAAAAGGATTGACAGCCACTCCTAATCTGTGTGCCAGCAACGTGATGTAAACCAAGCACCCATAGCTGCGTGCTGCTTTTATCTTTTGTCCTTTTGTTGTTTATATATGTTTTATTTCACTTTTTATCACCAAATTTTCAGAAATCTTCATGAATAAGTGTAACTGCCAGGTAGGGATTACTCTCAGCATCGTGCTGCACTGCAGCTGGGACGTGAACTCTAATTGGTGGGTAATGTTCTGTTTGTACATAACGAGGTACCTCTGCTCTCTGTGATGTACATGGGACAGAAATAATGAAGTCACAACTTCACTAAATTCATAGAATTTAGCACCAGGTAGAGTAAAATACAGTAGGCATTTGGTCGAAGTCAGGCGACTGAAACACAATAACTTAGAAGAAAAGAAATTACATCTCTTCTGTAGTATTTTAGCATGGCTAATGGCCATGCGATTGTTCTTTCCAAGTCCATATTCAAAGAATCTCATTGAATGTATGAGTTAACAGGTAAAAATAGATACAATTCACTGAATGACTGGGGATTTTTAGAAGCCTTTTTTAGAACTCTCTCATCCTCTCTCACATACCTTTATTTCAGAGAAATTCTGGTGTTTAAACTGCATTTAGAGATAAAAGTGAGATACCACCTACCTCTTCCTATAGTGAAGAAGGTAAAACAAGGCTTTCATATACATTTTCATACTATTTTTAAAGAAGAACATGTGCAAAACCGTGTGCTGTTAGGGCAAGTGCAATTTCTTTCCTTGTTCATCAGAAAAGAGTTTAAAACGGTCTCCTCACCCCACAGCAAAGTACATAACAAATTGCTAAATTATTTACTAATAATTATTGTGTTCACTGGGAAGTGCCTACTGCAGGCATCTGGCAAAATACTGCAAATAATTCAAGATAGGCAAATTATTAAAATCAACACCACAAATTAACTATTAATTAAACTGTATTTTCACGCAAGCGTTCATGAACAGCCGAACTCACCAACACGGCCTCCCTCCGCCGCCCCTGATCCCGCACACGCACGGAACTGACCCGCCAAGGGCCGGGCTCCCCCCCCGCCCCCGGACCCCGGTCTCCTGCAGCTGCAGCGCCCCGGGGGAAGCGCCTCCGCCGCCGTCTGCCGCCGCGGTCAGCGGGGCTCGGCCCGGCGGATCAACGGGGGCCGCCCAGAGGCGACCCCGGGC
>VXAK01005775.1:723-16339 GCA_013399435.1 Arenaria interpres | reverse complement strand
CGCGGGGGGGACCCGGCGCTGCGCTCCCCGCGGGCGAGGGGAGCGTGCGGGCTGCGCGGCCGAGCGGCGCCGAGTTGAGAGTCTCTCCGCGCAACTTAGGTTACGCGGCAGGACCTCCGCGGACCGGCGTGGGGCTTCCAGTGCGCCACTGCCTTTCTGTCCTTTTGCAGCGGCTAAAGCCATTGATTAACTAAACCCGACCGAAATAAAACAAACTCAGGCTTACCTAAAAGTTAGAATACCTTTTTTTTTTTCCTCCCCCTCCCTTTCTTTTACAATTTTATTCCCGTGTGGAAGTCGCTGATGAATCGTGCTCGGCACACTGCATGGGAAGCAGCGCCTTGTGTTTTGGCTCGAGGATTTGCTGTTGCAAAGCGGTCTAACTTCCATGCAGTGGGGCAGCCTTCACTACTCTAAACGCCTCGACGATGTGCTGAGGAGCCCGTGTAGATTGACATCTCGTGCAGAGAAGGCACTGAAGGTAAGGAGGGGACCTGGGGAAAAGAGGGATTTTTACATCCTTTTCTACGGCATCTTTTGTCCAGCACCCCCCTTTCAGCAGAGCATCGGCAGTTCATCCGGAACAGCATTGATAGGCTGGAACCGATCAAGTAAAATGAAAGTCTGCTCCCGTGAAAAGTGCGGGGAGCTCACAAGTGATTGCAAAAGCCGTGTTTATTTTTAGTCTGATAACACAGCAGGGTTATGATCCGTGCTCGCAGCGCGGACGGTGAGCTAACCCCCAGCTCCGGAACGAGGAGACGTACGGTCTCCCCCTCCGATGGGCAGTTTGCATTGGCTGTTGCATTTTGTTGAATGTGTGCCCCCCGCCACCTCCCTGGAGCATCCCATCATCCTGTTTGATTTGGTGGGGTTTTTGCAGATACAGTGCCTAGTATTAATGGGAGAGGGATGGAGAAAAAAAATCCCACATATGGAACATTTTATTGATGTGATCATAATCCTGTAATGGAGATTGCATTAAATGAGGATTGCATCAAAATGCCTTGCTGCTGTGGAGAGATGAGAAAGGAAAAACTATGCTGGACTGTAAATGAAGTTCTTTGATTGAAGGATTTTCTTGAACCGTGAAGGGATGTCTGTAAGCTTAAAGTTGCTGTGTATGTGGAGTACTGGAATGGGATAAAAACCAGATCAAGCCGAAATATATTTTAATTTGCTCAAGCTCTGGATGCAGTTAGAATTGGTTAGAGGCATTGCAGTGATGTCCAATGAATTCTTGGTTTCAGCCATGGAGACCACAGAAAGGCGAGGAGAGAGGGGAACACAGAAAGGCACGGAGAGAATTTTATCGTTTGGGCAAGAAAAGGATGGTTCGTTTGTGACTTTTGCCATAATGGCACAAAGCTTTACAGCCTGCTGCTTGCAAGCAGAAACCTTGTAGGCAATCTGGGAAGCAGAGGATTTATCTGACTTTCCTTTTGCAACCTTGGTGTAGTTGCCTGTAAGAAGTAGCTGCGAGGTGTGTGTCGAGAGGCAAACGGGGACTTATTTGCCCCTCTTGGACAATGAAGGAAACTGTACTGTAAGCTTCAGAGAGATGGTGTGGACTCGTCTGATCCTGGCTTTTTGAGCTTGAGTTGATAATACATTTTGAGTAATTGCTGCTGCTTATCTCAATTGGCAAAGGAGGGGAGAAGATGTTGAAGTTTATTGAACTGGAGCAGAGCTGAGGACAGTAGATGTTATCAGCTCGCCCTTGCATTATTTTTGTGCTAAATTTTATTCTGGCATAGAGAACCGAGCCACAAAGAACAGGCTCTTCGCGCCTTACTGAAAGGAAACCTAAAGAGAACAAAAAGATTACGCCAAAGATAAATTTTAACTTTTTGCTTGTCAGCAGTGGAAGTAACATTGATCTGTCAGATCACACAGGTCGAAAGAGGTAAGACAGGAAAAAACGTTCTGTATTTCTTTACTAACATTTCCACGCGTGCAAAGTTGGCATACAAAGAAAAGAAAGAACCATTCCTGAGAAGCACCCAAGTTATACCTGATGTAAGCAGCAGAGACCTTCCTGTGAGAGCACTCGACTGGATTTATATGTAACTGCAAAAGAGCTGGTTAAATACAAAATTATATAGAATAAACCAAACCCAAATATCTGATGTTCTCAGAAGTAATTTGTTTTCTCATTTGAGTTGTGTACAAAACCTGAGGTAACAGCTCCACAGTCCAGTCTCTCTCTTGCTGTGTATTTGGCATAAAGTTGAGATGGAAACACTTATTTTAAATAAAATGGAGAAAAGCAGCGTAAGCGTATTGAATTCCTCTTAAGCATTTTATTTTGGCAAAAGACGACTTTTAGTGAATTTAAGAGATGGGTTTAGAATATTCATGGCTAAACTCCAGGGAGCTTAGTGTTAGCTCAGTAGGCAGAAGGTTCTTCCTCTGAAGAGAGATCTGGAAAAGATGTGTTTAAATTTCAAGCCATAGTCAGTTGAGACTGTTGGTTTCCACATTTTAAAATCATTTGTTATGCTGCTTAGGGGAATGGTGCTTGATCTGGAAAATAAAGCAAGTATTCATAGCTTACTTTTTTTCACAGAAAGAGCCAGCAGTGTGCTTTAATTGTACTTTTGCATGTAGAAGTGTTCCAGATTTGACTCTATTTTTTGTCAAATAACAGCTGAGGAAAAATTTGTCTTTCGAAACGATGATTATCCATGCAGATCTTGGTCTGCATTTTTGCTACAGAACTCCTCTGCTTCATGGCTGCATTGTTCATCCTTGCAGCATTTCTTTAAATGGGAGCCTTGCTATAGTTAAAGGATACTTTATATTCAGTGTAGTACTGTCTGCTCAGTGGAATTGGCTTTATACATCACAGCCTCTGCAAAAAAGGGAGATCAAAGATCTGAACCTGTGGTCCTGTATTGCATTTGTATTCTACATGGACTTCAGTAATCCTGTAGTGGAGCCATTCACGCTCCCATAGTTAAGGATATGTCAGTCTTTCCATTAAAACACCCATTTGCTTAGTAATTTAACAGCTAGTTTTAAAGATGGGCTCTAAACTTAAGTTAAACACATTGATATATTAAAAGATATACTAAGCAATGAAATAGAACAACAATAGGCATTTGCTAATAGAGCACTGTTAAATTGAATTTATAGAAGGCTTAGTAGAAAATAACACCTGCCTGAAAAATTTAGAGATGAAAAGGGGAAAAAAAAATCCTTCCAGATTTGGAAAGCCCCTTGTGGCTCCAGGTGAGTGTTTGCACCTGGATTACAGAGGCCTGTGATTGTTAAGCAGGTTTCTCTTAAAGGAGAAGTGCACTGGCTCAAACCAGGGATTAGTCAGGTCTCAGTTTAACAGTTCACTTTTAGATTGCATTAGAGCTCATGCCTTTGGCGTTATTCCAGGTAGTTCTTTTGAAGGTTAAGTTACAAGAGAAAAACCAAACCCTAAACCTCATATCTGAACCAGTGAAGTTATCCTTTCTATGAGCTACTCAGAGCTACACATTTTGGAATAATGTTCATCGTCTGACCCAAGTTTTCAAAGCATTTGGGGGCTGCTGCTGCTGAAGCACACTGGCCGGGTGGATGTGATAATGATGATTTCCAGCATGGGGACAGCCAGTGGGACTAATGGTCAGTTGACACTTAAACAGACCCTGTCTTCTAAAGCATCCCTCAATCTTTTACAATTGCCTGTCTCAATTAGATAGCCATCTTCTAACGGTGAAGCAGCCGCTTCATCTCTGCGGACAAAGTATGGGAATGCTGACAATAATTTTGTGCATATTTCTAGTTAAAAGTTAAAAAGACTATAATTAAAAATATGCAGATTGGATGTTGCAGTTGCACGTGCTATATAGTACCTATGTTCAAGTAGTAGGTTCAAGACATAGCTAGCTGTGTTCCAAGTGTTTTAGACTGGATGAAATAAATAAGTATTGTTTGAATGAAAGTTTTGTCATTTAAATAAAAATTCGTAACAGATATGAATAGCCTTCTGTCCCAATTACCTCTTTCTGCAATGAGATCACCGAGAGGGAATTTGTAAGTTGTCTGTCTTCAGTGCAGTGAAGTAGTGGCGACCATATCTTTCTCGGGTCTTCTGAAAACTCACTCTCCCTGTGAATATACAGGCAAGTAATATGAAGCAGGAAATTTAGGATGGAAATGGGAATTTGATTATCCCTTAAGATCTGTGGGGAGACTCCCATTCTCATTATCCAACGGTAAAGTAAGGAAAATAGGTTTAAAACAGTCTTTTTCAATTACGGTCTCTGAATTAGTAGCGTGACTTGCCAGAAAGAATAAAAGCTTCTATAGCTTTTGCACATTTAAAAGCTCCAATGAAAGAAGAGTTTAAAGTGTCCTTAAATTTGTCTTTAGGATGTTATATTGTGAGTAAAAGTGGCATTAGTGGAAAATACCTTTTGAGTGATAATAATAGTATTTATCACCTCTGGCACAAGTGAATAGAAGATACAGATTTTTTTTAATCTAAAAAAACTTTTTAGAAAATAATCATGTTTCCAAATATGAAAACTGACTAATGTTTCCACAATCATGCAGTAAGATTTCATATCTGAATGAAAAAAAAATCCCACCAGACATTCCCGGCTTGCACAGGAGGTTTCATGAAGGTCCAAGGAAAGTTAACGTAAAAATTAGAAGACAGATGAAAAAGATACAATCAAATCATGGGCGTTTTGACAGTGAATAACACACTGTAAAGAGTTTTCTGTAAATTAAACGTTCTTTTATTTGAAGGCTTTTGTCATTGCTTTTAATAAATATCCTGTTGAAAATGACTTTATTTCAGAAAACTGTTTTCGCGTAGATTACGTAAGATTTAGCCACCTTGGTCCGACATGGCCTGAGCCAAAGCTTCCTGCAGTCTGTGAGACAATTCCTGTCGGAGCAGGGCTTCAGCAACTGCTTCTTGCTTTACATAATGTACATACTTTCTGCCACGCTTTTAGGAGCTCAGCATGTTACTGAGGTACAGAAGGCGTTGCTGGGGAGAGTTTGCCTTGCAAGGCTGACAGAACTTTGCCTGTTTAACAGCAAGTTCTTTGCTAACTTTTCAGGGAAGTTGTTTTGAAATGACCGTTGTTTTCCCTCACTTAAGTTGCACTACACTCCGCAAGGATTCTGTAATTTCAGGGCAACCTACATCTCCAGATCAGCAGAGCCAGATATGTTCTCGGAGAGACACATGAACGTTGAAATTGTTGGAGACTTCCAAATTCCACAGTGAAATTATAAACTGAGATGGCCCACTGTACTTAAAACCCATCACTGTGGGGTTTAATATGTCAGCTCACTGTGCTAAGAAACTTCGCCTGCTTCGTTTTCCTGCCAGGGGAACATCTTGCCTTGTGCACTACATTGATATGGTTGTTTTGGGGATGATTCTCTTCCTCCAAGCTGGTCTAGAAATAAGATGTCACTGGTGATGTAGTCTGTTTGTCTATCAGCGTTTATCCGCTACATCCTTAAGGACATAGTTTTATTATTTTTGTAAGAATTTAATTAGTAATTATGTGCGCTTTATGCTGCATACTGAAGTAGCAGGAAATACATGCTAAAGGGAAAAAGAATCCAAGGAAAAGTTTGGAGTGCTTTAGGCACAGCATATTTCATTTAACCAACCGCTTACACAGTCACTGTTACTGCTGTGTGCTATCTTGTTAAACAAATAAATGTATGTCTGGAAATCTGCGATCTACTGGATCTATGATCACATACGTGGGCACACGGAAGCCACATCCAGTCCTGTTTCCAGCTTGAGTTCCTGGCACATAAGATGCGTATGTGCCCACCAAAAGGAAAGTGAAAAATATTTGGGGGATGACAGAAGTGCAGGTGCCATTACACTGCAGCGTAGGGAGCAGCTATAAAAAAGTCAACTGCCTGCCTTTAGCCTGTAACTCCAATTTCATTAGAAGGTCACATTTTTTGATAATCCTACTGAGAAAGGAAGTTCCATGTCTTTCCGAAGGAACTGAGTTTTATCTCCGCTAATGGAAGTCACAGTTTAAACCCATGTTTACTCACTTATGCAGGTTTTGTGATTGATTGCTTTTGTCATGATAAAAATATGTATCTTCTCCTGTCTTTTGACATACAGGTATGAAAGTGTGTGTCCTGACAGGCACGGGGTCACCTGGGTCACTGGTTTCACCTAGGTGTGGGGGTAGTTGTTGGCCAGAAATGGAGAGTAGCTTCAATAGGAAGCATCGTGTGAAGGTGCAGGTTGGATTCACAAACTGGAAAGGGGTTTTCTTAGGACTTGTACAATGTTTATGTTGAAAGCCCTAGACTTGACTTGTCAATGTTAAACAGCTGAAGAGCGTGCTGTAGCATTCCCCGCAGAACAGTGCAGAGGAACTCTAGTGTTTTGAAACTTCATTAAATGGTGACTTAACAGGAACTGTAGTGTGCGTGTGTAACTCTGGACTCAAATAATTTGGCACCTCACTGCAGTAGTTTGTTCAGATTATAGTTGCTGCCAGTAACTTATAAATATATGCAAGATATAAGGCATGAAACTAAAGCTATCATTAAATGGAGTAACGGCTTTACTTTGTCAGTCATTTCATGGACCCTTGGAAATGTATGTGGCACTGTGTTGTAAATTAACATCTAGAATACAAGGCAACACAGTAATAATTTTTGGGATGAAAATTGGGAATGAAATGCATAGAATTAATTTTCTGTTCATCTCCCTGCTTGTCTGCATGTGAGACTTTCCCAGAATGAATGGATTCCAGCTAAGGGTTTCATAATAGTTTCCTGTAATCGGGACTCTACTACAGGAGATCAGTTAAGTGCTTGTCAGACAAGTGTTCATTCGTGTCTAATTATCAGAGAATTCTTTTTAAAATTCATGATCAGGGTGTCTGTAATTTTATGACTTATTAAAGAAAGCTGGATATAAAGTAAATCACGGGCTTTGTTGTCCTAGTTAGTTTGTTCTGGTTTTATAATATAATGGAGAATGGCCTTTTCCTCTGGCCAAATAGCAGCTGAAGTGGCAGGTATAACTCCTTTATCTTTCACAATTCCACCATAAACTTGAGGGAAAAAAATCACATATGTGTACATGTATAATTGTTTATGGCATTAGTAAATATGAAGAATGAAAGTTATAGAAGGGACCTTAGATACTGGAAAGTAAGTATATTTTAATTGTATATAATCGATCTGGAATAATGACGACTACAAAATGGAACTATCGTAACATTTTTGGTATTCACATATTCTTCCCACATCCTCTTGTTTTTCACATGTAATCTCCTTAAAAAGATAATATGTTTACAAGAACATCATAAACCACACTTCCGCAAAAAGTCTTTAAAATACCTCTTCAGCAGGCTACAGAATTGTGGGCCATCAGTTATATTTATTTATGTTTTGACAATATGTTCAGTCAAATATCAGTTAGCTTATATCTTTCACAGTTTAGCTTTATCTACAGATACAAATAAAATTATTTTCAAGAAGTGCTCTGAAGGTACCCTAAAGCATAATACAAAGTATGTTTGAGATGAGTTCATAGATCATTAACTCAGGGTGTTTCAGGCTACAAAGAGGGGCAGAAGGCAGAAGGATTTGGCATATCCGAAAAAAAATGGTGACCACTTAAAAAACCAATGTGAGTCAGAAAGCAAAGACATGAATAGTCTGTGTCCGAGTGTGCGTGCGGTCAGAAACTCGTTTTCTTCACTGAGCAATAAGGTTAGGACGTGTCGGATGTTGATAACCTTACGATGAGCAATGAACCAGTACCATGTACTGTGCCCCTATGGAGCCATGAACGTCACTGAGCAACCTGAAGCTTATGTGCTAAAGGAAGAGAGATTCTGGGTGACTAAATAACGATGACTCTTTAAAGAGTTTGGGTGTTGCCTGCGTCACTTTTGGATGTTTTAATGGAAGCATTTAAAAATTCCTGCTTACTTCTCTTGTCCCTGAAAACACAGCAAATTGGATTTACATGGTGCTCACTCTTTCTCACTTCTTAAATTTGACAAATTTCTTTATTAGAGCATAATATAGAGTGAAAGGATATTTTCTAACAGAAATAGAAGTGTCACGTAGGTGAAAGCTTTTTAATGACCCTTGCCTCCTTTATACCACAGTGAGGAAACAAGTATAAAACGATCAAGAATTCACATTCCTCTTCAATGATTACAGAAAGTCAGTTTCTTTAGGTTATTTAAAAACAATGTGTCTTTGAATTAACTTTGTTAAATGACATTGGAAAGCAGCAAACTAATAATTTTTACGATGGAACTGGGGCAAGACTAGTATTTTCAAAAGGACTTCCATAGTTGGGGTTGTCCAAGTCCCATTTTCGAAGTGAGTTGGACTCTGAAAGAGCCTGAGGCTTGCCTGCTTTCACAAATCTTTTAAGTGTTTTTGAAAACAGTACCGTTTATGTTAAAGACTGGTTATAGTAACAGTTTGTACCTCATTCATGTTTTCTTACATATCTTTGAATATTAGTGACATTAAAACTAGTGACATCCAAGATTCAAAATATGGTGGAACTTAACGGTGATTATTCTATCTAAAACCTAAAACCAAACTATGAACTTAAGCTACAAACTTGCAGTTCTGACCAGAGATGCACAAACCAAAATATTTAAATGAATGTTTATGTCCTATTTTATTCAAGCAGTTTTTAAGTACTTAAATAGAGAGGAGGAGCAGAAGAATTAGAAAAGCTGCCAGAGAAATGAATCTATTATAGTAAGGCTGTACAGTATCATGATGTGGGTTGAGTTTGGGGCCTATTACTTCTTATTTAACATTCTGTATTTTGTGCTCATCAAACAGACACGGTTAAGCATCAGCCAGCCTGTATCGTTAACTAACTGTTACTGAGTTGAACCTTCGGCACGGGAAGAAGACCCCGTTATATTTCAAGGCAATCACGCGAAGCATTCCAGTCGGGAAGAGGGATCCTTTTAACTTTCTAAACTTTAAAATCCAGTCAGACAAACTGTGGCAATAAACTGAAGTTAAAACACAGCAGAAAGAGTTCACTAAAAAGGAAAAAAAATGGACTGAAATTTGCCTGAACTTCAGATAAAAACAGTGATAAAAAATTTGGGATAGGATGTCTTTTTTGTGATTGTATTGCTTTACACATTTGCTTTCAAATTCAGTAAGGAGTTTTTAACATTATGAATGGAATTTGGCTCCAAGTCTGTGTTTGAGTAGTGTTCTTAGGAATCACTGTGTAGGTTATTTTAAAATTGCCACAAATTCTTAATTAACAAAATATTGCTAGTTGAGACTGCTTAGCTTCATACACTGTGTTATACAATTTGTTCAGTAGCTGCTTTCTTTAGGTAATTTTTTTTTATCTTCTAAGTTAAAGCAGGTTTCAGGTGTGGGTTATTGTTTAACGTCAATGGGAAAATGTAAACCCCCAGAATATTTTCCTGTTAAGTCTGATGAAAGCTTAATCTGGCTTCATATAAGTGCCATTTGTTACAAGTCCCCTTAATGTCGATGTTTCTATTTTTGTTGTGCACTTAACAAGAATGAGTATTTAAAAAATAATGCCTGAATCAAAAATAGTGCAACATCAGTCGGTAAAAAAGTGTGTGCAGTCTCAGTTCTTTACACGTAATTCATTTTGGCAGGTATGGTACTTTTAGGTTTTATTGTATTATAAATGCTAAAAAAGCTTGAAAGAAATCATTGGAAAAAGGTTTAGAGTAAGTGACTTAGACGAGGCTGGCAGGTGGTATAGTACGGCTCTTGCAAAATTAACTAAATTCTGGAAATTCAGTCACTTCTGAATATTAGATCTATGTCTTGATTTAGTCATTGCTGAGGGAAAAGTTGTCACTTCGGTGATCTGCTGAACTGCGAGACAGTGGTTAATGGAGATATTTATCAACCAACAGAAACTACTATCTGAAAAAATTGGGATGTTTCAGTGATTAAAGAGGTAACTCGGTCAGGGCATATCTTTAACGGCTGGTTATATGTAAATATAATAAAGATGTAACACTGTGATATTACAAATATGTCTGATGAGGAAGACACACAAAAGTGTAGAGAACTGCTAAGGGACACCGAAGTTGAAATGATGACATTTCAAAATACTGTTGGAAACAGCTTCATTAAGTCACTGTGGTAGTAAAATACCTGTTGATGAGCCTCACAAAAGTTAGATATGCTCAGATATTTCTTAGTCTGATTGCTGGGGGAATTAGCATTTCATTTTTAATAGACTATTTTGTGATCGATAAGAACAGATGAAGGATGCCATCCACTATTTTGTGAACCATGGTTACGGCAGATTTTCCTCCTTTCCTTTTCTTTTAGTACATACAGCTTTGACCGATGCGGTTCTTACAACCTCAGCCGTAACTGTTTTGGAGGGAGAAACATATCAAATCCCTTGTGGGCTGGCAACAGCTAATTTCTTTCTCAAATTTTGGAGATCCTATCAGTTTTATGAAGGACCCTGTAAAAGGCAGCCCTAGCTGTAGTTGCATATTTCTGTCAATATGAAGAGTTGCCCGATGTCCTTGACACCAGCGTGATTTTAGGATGGGTTATGCATGCTAATTTGCACTAGATCCTTTGCCATTTTCTATTTTCCCAAACCTAAACTGTGTATTCATCTGAGTTTCCTGGGGATATAAAGTGTGAGTTATTTGAAACTGCAAGCACATAAGATAATCTTGACAGTAAACCAAAAGAAATACTTGAAGTGGTTTCTCCTTTTCACATACAACACAAATTTTCACTTGATATTGAGAAGAATCCTTGGAAATTTTCAAAGCCTGACCTAGGGCACATAAGCAAGCTAATGTAACTTAGAAGCTTTAAGCGGGCTTGGCTAGACAGCATCTCCAGAGGTGACTTCCAGTCTGAACTGCTCTGTGGTTCTGTGAAAAAGACACTGACTCCTCTATATAGGTCATACCTTTTCTCTTTGTCTTGATTGTGATTTTTCCCCTCAAATTCAGGAGCTTGCTATGTCCTTGATGTTCTGGTTCAAGGAGTAGTGAAGAAGTGAGAAACAGGACAGTAAGAAGAACCTACTAGTGAAGAGAAGAGAGCTGTTATTGTTGTTCTTGGATTTGGATCTCAACATTGTTTGCTATTCCTGTCTCAGTTTGTGCTATCTGGTGTAATTTTTGGAGGCCTCCTTGAACTGAGGTTATCTAGACAGGCTGCCACTTCAACAAGTCGGCTATTCACGGTCTTTCTACACTGCTGTTCTGAATACAGTTTAAAGACCTGCTTTTGATCTGTGAAACACTTTTTAGTTTTCTTTATGCCTCTGAGGAGGACCTGCTGTACATTTTTGTTCTGTAAAAACCCACTGGAAAACAGAAGCCTCAGCTTTACAAACTGAGCTGAGGGCAAGAAAACGTGAGACTGAATCTTTTCCCTCAGTTCTACAAGACCTAAGTTAGTTGACAATCAGAGCTGCAAGACAAACTTGTTAATTCAGTTTTTCCTGAGGTTTTTCTACAGTGGACACATTAGGTGGAGTGTAATTTTGTTCGTATTTGTGAAGAGTGTTCTACTGATTCTTCATGTTGATGGTTTAGTGCTCTTTACTACAAGAGTGTCTGGAGGTTGATTGACAGGTTCACTACAAAAGTACTAGAAATGCAGTTTCTAGAGAGGTCCTGCACTTAAAAGTGCAGGACCTGACACTTGGCCTTATTGCACCACAGGCCATTGGCCTCGGCCCTTCAATCCAGCCTGTCTAGATCTCTCTGTAGTGCCATCCTACCCTCCAGCAGGTCAACACTCTCCCACTCAACTTGGTGTTGTCTGCAAACTTACTAAAGGGGCACTCGAGCTCCTCATCCAGATCATAATACTACATACACTAAATTTAACTAACATTTAGGTTAAAAATTACTTCTATGGGTTTGTGTTGGTGTATTTTGGGCCAGTTTTAACTGAAAGCTCAGCAGAATACTGAATGTACTCATTTAGTATTTTCCATCCTTGATTCTTGCTGTACCATTTCAACTTCCATTTTGTTTCTCCTGTCTGAACTGGAAGTGAAAACACTTCCATTCCCTTGAAAAATACTTAGGTTTTACTTAAACATTTCAATAAATCTCTGCTGTTTGCAGGTTATTTGTAGTTGCTTGGTCATTAAACATAGTTGTTCCACAATGATGGACTGTTTCCTTCAGATTACATCAAGGAAAGCTTCTTATCCTAATTATTTGTTTATCTTAATGAATGCATGTAAAAGGCTGTATTGCATTTGTACCATTAGATGCTCTTAGTCTGATATTTTCAGAACGCTGCAGATGTGGATTTTAAATAAACTAAAAGAGCAGATGGTATACAGGGAAATCTCTGGTAGGCCAAGGAACTAAATCAAAGTTTCCCTGAGTTCCAGGAGGTACCCTGCATAGGGACTGTTTTTCTATCACTGGGAAATTTAATAATAAAGTGCTGATCTACAGTATGCTATAAAATTTCCTAAACATGCAGAATATTCTATAGAAAAAGTGTATGCCATAGAAAGAGATCTGCCATGTGCACTCTCTGCTTGTTAGCATGTATTTAATACACGGGGCTTAGGCTTGCTTTGAGATGATCAACCCTGATGGTGCTGAATATAAAAATGTCAATATAGTTAGTCATCTCCAGCAGAAAATAATTTTTGCCTTTTTTTTTCCACTGTGTGGAGGAGGGGACAAACTGGTTTTCAGTTACTCTATCATTTAGGTTTTCTATTTTTGCCATCAACTGGGAACATTTACAAATGACTTTTTTTTCTATCTTGTATTTAGGGATGAGCTATTATATGAGACAAATATTAATACAAGAAATGCCCTGATGGACCAGTGTGAACTAGTGATAACAGCAAACACTGTTCCTTGATCGATGATCGGGAGTAGGACATAGAACCATATATGGTCAGCTTTGGATAGAAAGTGAGCTACTTAACACTGTTCTAGTGCTAATCCAGGCTGTCTCTATTAGGATATTACAAGTGTTCATTGTAGAAGCTTGGTATTAAACGCTCTGAATGAGGCACATATATATAAACAGATTCTGTTTGTTTTTGCATTGGTGCAACTACAAGAGAATAGTGTTATGCAAATATAAGACAGCATCCACAAACTCAGAACACAGACAGTTGTTCTGATCCTTCCCTTATGTGAATCACCATAAAAAATTCTACAAAAGATACTTCACTGCAATCATAGCTAGGCAAGATAGTCTAATTTAAATGTATAGTTACCATCATAGGTAATATGTATGGGCTGTATAACCATAGGGAAATCACAGATTTTCAATTTCCCTTGGAATGTGTTCATTATTAGAAGGTATTACCAGAGTATTGTTTGTTGTAACAGAAGAAAATCCTGTTCGAGTTTTTAATGAATCTCTTGAGCGATTCATCAGATTTACAGGTTAAAAAAGCTGTAAACATTCTACTGGGAGTAGTCATTAAAGAGAAGATGAATATGAGTTATCTGTACTTTTCTTATGAAACAGAAACCTCGAAGATGATTTACAAACGAAAAAGCTATTTCTCTTTAAATGGTCTGTACTGCTGCATTAGGTAATGGAATACAAAGTCCGATTAAAAGTAAGTCTGTTTGCAAGATGAGAAGCAGTTTCACTATTTTGTTTGGAGAATTTTATAGGTAAGACAGCATTGATCTGAATTTGAGGGGAAGAAGCCTAAGACTAATATTTCCTTCATTTCTAGATTAGAAAGAGCATTCGAGTGGAAGAAAAAATCCTTACCGCATAGTTAATCAACTTGCAGGGCTTTATGTTGAAAATCTGATTCTCTAAATAAATAAAAATGAATTAATAGAAGGTCCGTAGATTAAATAAATAAAATCAAAAAACCCAGCTCGGTCCTTTGGCAAGTTACTTTTTCGGGAAATCAAATAGTGACAGCACAGGACTGCTAAAAGGTTTGCCTTTCCATGAGGCACTTCATACCCTTGATTACTCACTCAAGCTTGACTGACCCAGCAGCGCGCTAGCAAAAAACTCATCATTGTGATGAAACAGTTTGTTTCATCTTTGGTTTTTTTCATCTGAAGTATTACAGATGCAGTGAAGGGAACAGTTTTGAATATATTGCTAAAAGACAAAATGCAGATAAATATTCCAAAACTAATTCATCAAGATTTGTTGCTTCCAAGTTTGAAATTGGTCATCCGAGATTCCTCTGAACATTTTCTTGCGGTTAATATCTCCTGCTTCTTCAGAAAGCTCTAGATCTGCCATGAAGAAGACAGTTTGTTTGTAGTTCGGGTGAATTTTGGCATTAGTTTTGTTTTGTTGGTGTAAGTCTTCAGTGAAGCACAAATGTACTGAAAACTTGGATAACAACAAAACGTGAACTGTGTCCTAACCGCATCTGTTGAACATAACAACAGTAGTTTCGCATTCATTCAGCTTTCCAAGAGGTTACACCCTTCTTTGCAAATAATATGCATAACAAACTGCTGTATTCACAGTGCCTCATCATTATGAATAGTATGTATTTCAGCTGACACTGCCATTCACAACATGATTTTACCAGTTCAGTACATGACTGTGAGTGTGGTCCTATTGTCATACTGGAAATGTTCAGGACTCCAAAGTAAAACCACTGTGATACCAAGAGGACTCATACTTCTGCTGAGTTTTCTTAATATTTTGTAAATATCACCTGCCACTGAGTATTTTTTTCAAGATGTGTGTGTTTTCTTTTTTATTAAATGCATATGTGTGTGTTTCTTATGTATATGTATGGACATGCTGTGGTCATAAAAGTCATAATTTATGACCCTGGTCTGAGCTAAACATTGGGCTTACAGGTTTTGAGCAAGCTTCTTCATAAAGCTGTCCGAGTAAAATTTATCTCTGACCCAAAATACTCATGTGCAGAATCCTCTTGAGCAGTCTCCAGTCATGGCATTTGTACCAGTGTGACTGGCAATGAAAGTAAATCAAGACATGAATAAGGTGTCTACTCTAGCTTAAGACTGAAATATCACAAAACATAAAGGAATGTTCTTATTTATGTAGAACGATTTTTGTGATGTAGCCTGTTGGTGGAAGATTACTGGAAGGGTCTCGTGACGTTTTCTCGTGGCATTGTGTTTGGGTATGTCTTAATATCAGTGTTGCAGTGTGTTAGATCTTATGTTGTTCTTTACATTTCCTTCTTACATGTATTTGCATTTGGACTGTCATTTCTCTAGATGACTGGACAGCATTTTGCCATTTTTCACATATACACTACTACTTTTCTGTGCCTGTTTGTCTCCCACTGACTCCTACTTTTCCACAGACAGGGGCCCTAAAAGGAACATTTCTTGTTACGATAGCAATAGGTTCCAAAAGATGATTTGAAATCTTGTGACTATTTCCTTCACAAAGGCTTGCAAGATTTTAGGAAAAATGCCAGCCAGTGCAGAGAGAGTTTGGCTCTCAGAGCCCAGTGTTAAGGTTAACAAGTTGTAAATAGCTGCATGTTGCCATTATCTCAAAACCCTGCTGCTTCCAGGACATGAGGAGGACTCTAATAAGAATGGTTTTTGTTGCCTCTTTGGTTTTTTTTTACTTCTCTTACACAGCACTTACTGAAGAGTAAGATTTAAAAGTT
>VXAK01005773.1:95857-136884 GCA_013399435.1 Arenaria interpres | reverse complement strand
GGCACTGATCCCCTCGCTCTCAACCCCGGCAGGGCTGCTCCTTGGTGGGTTATTTATGTGCCCCCTGCGAAGCGGAGTTGTGATGGAGTGGGTTGGGAATGGTGGTGCAGGGCCAGTGGGAGCGGGTGAGGTGGCTTCTGGGGACAGCCAGCACCAGCGGGGCAGGGCTGGGGATCAGGGATGCTGTGCTGGTGTATCCGCATCCCTCTGCCGAGCGGAGGGGTGGGAAGTCCCGGGTTCAAGGCAAAATGAGGGTGCTGCCATGCTCCTGTGCCACCTGCTTTGCAGCCCGAGGTGGATGGATGTAGCCCTCAGAGCTGTAATGGGGGCTCCGAGGTGGGTCTTTTAGGATGAATCCACTTCCTACTGATCTTATTTTTTGGGGGGAACCCCAAGAATGAGCTGAGAGCAACCAGCCCTATCTGCTCAATGCGTCTGACCGAGTAAAAACCAGAAGAGAAAGCAGAAATGAGCCTCCGTGGTCCTGGGACCAAGCCCTTCCCCGTCTTCTCCTGCTGCTCTTCTGGGCACACTGGTAGGGCTGGGTAAAGGTGACCAGGAGCCAGGCAGGGCTGGACCGGTGTCACCTGGAGCTGGAAGAGTTTCCCCCAGTGCCACCACAGCCCCACCAGTGCCTCGTGCTGGTGCCATGCGGTTATTTTATCACCACGCGTCGGCGTCACGTTTCCTACCCCGTCAGCCGAATTTCAGCTGCTTTTGCTCTCTGCTTTCTCTTCCCCTGACCCTTCACTTTTTGTGCTGCATCTTTCTTTTTTGCTTTCCTTGGCTTTCCTTTTGTTCACCTGCCCCCCTCCCATGTCTTTCTGCTCCCTTCAGAAACTTCCCAGCGCTTCCTCTCCCGCGGGGCCATGTCCGTGCGGATGCTGGCGGGACCGGGAGGATGCCCCTCCACTCCCAGTTCATGGGGACAAGTGACCAAGAGCTCCCTGCCCCGAGCTGTAAATGCGGCAGAGGGTCAACGTGTCAATGGAAAATTGAGTGCGGAGAGAATTAGGGCAGCAAGGCAGAATAATAAAACCTATCGGTGTTGAAACCAAGCCAGGAGAAGTTAAAGAGGGAGGGCTGGGTGCCAGCTCGAGGGGAAAAAAAATTAGAAGTATGATTCAGCGTGACCCTGAAGCTCATCTATCTGGGGGTTGGGACAGGGCTGGGAGAAGCTTTTGGGCACGGGAGCAGCAGGGAGGGGATGCTGGCAATGGCAGAGCCCTTGGAGAGTCATACTCTCCTCCCCTCAGGCCCCAGTGGCCACCAGTGATGTTTGCTGGTCTGGCTTCAGTCTGGCTGCTCTCAGGAGTTGTTCTGCACCTTCCCTGTAGGGCTGGGGGGAGGTAAATCTGAAAAGAAAATAAGTATTTAGTGGGAAAGAACAGCTTGAAAAGTGGTTCTGTGGGGTTTTTTTGGGGGGGGAGGCAGGTTTGGTCGTTCTGCTTGTGCTCACATCGCGTGCTCTCTCCAAGGGGAAAATTTAAAACTTGTTAAACTTGACAGGCCCGAAGTCCCCAGTGCACAGCGTGGCCGGGGGTGGTGGCTTGTTGTCTGGAAGCGCAGGAGAAGTGTCCCTGGGAATCTGTTGTGGGAGCACCAGCCCTGATTCAGCGACGTGCTGGGCTTTAAGCACTTGTGTCACGGAGCCTTCGAGCCAAGGCTTTGCTGAAAAGGATCCCAGAGGATCAAGATGCTGTTTGCTTTGTTGTGATTTTCTTTTTTTTTCCTTTCTTTTTTTTTTTTCTTTCTTTTTTTTTTCTCCCCACGTTGGGAAGAGGAACTATCTCAAGACGGCAGTCAATTAAAAAAACAAAACAGAAAACCTGGTGGCTGTGATCCGTCCTTCCCCCCCCAACTAAGCCCCATCGGTTCCTTCTGAATACAGAAATAATCTTCCCGGTGCTGACAACATCGTTATCGCAGACGGTGTCTTTCGGCAGCCTGGTCTGTCTCCCAGGCTTTCAAACTTCCTTTTGTCCCAAGAAGTCAAAGTAAACTGTAGGCAGCCAGCTAGAACATGCGTTCCTGGGGGATCTGCTCTCCTTGGCAGATAAGCAGGCTTTTTTGTTACGCATCGAGGTCTCAGTGGGTTCCTGAGCCCCCTGACTGTACAACTGTCACCGTTACGTGCTGCATAACGGCACGGTGGGATGTACTGGGAAACCAAGTCAATGGCTTGGGAAGCGCAGGCATCCCTGGTACATCCCACGGCATCCTTACTGGGCATTGCAGAGCAAGGGGTGCAGCATCTCAAGGCTTTGGTGTTTAATAGGAGCATCCAAGCTTGAAAGAAAGGGAGAAGGGACCCTTTGTGGTAGGACAGGTTGACCTCCAGCTTCAGGCATGGCTTCGTGCTGGCAGGAGCCTGGGTTTCCCCAGGTGGGTGGTCAAGCCATCCCAGTCCAGGAGCTGGAGAGAGGAGGGACCCAAACCTCTTCCCGTGCCACAGCTGGGAAACAAGTGGCCCTGACTTCAGCTTAAAGATTGCGTCCTCACATCGGCTGGGGCAGAGCAGCTCATATATTCTTGTTTCCCTAAATGAAGGATGCACTCAAGCAATTGAAAACAACTTCTGGGACAATCTTGTTCCATTATGTCTAATGGAACCGGGTGTACGTGGCGCGTCGCGGGTGCTGATATCTTAGAGAAACAAAGAGGGATTTTCCCATTATTCAGAGAATGGATGAGACGTGAAATGAACTCCTCAGAGGCGTTTCAGTTTGTCACAATAGAGCAAAGTGAGTCACGTTTGGAGGGTTCGGGAACAAAATGTGTGCAATTTCCCTGTTTGTGTGCTCCCTCCCTCTTCTGCGCCCCCCCCCTCCTTTCTGGTTGAAATTTGGCAGCAGAAACCCAAACTCCAGGCACAGGTGCTTATACTCTTAGAGCCACCGGTGGAGGTTGTTCTGGAGCCCCCTCCCTGCCCTGGATGGGGCTGCAGGAGAGGACCTCGTCGGCTCAGGCATCAGTGGATGCTCCTGAAATGGGGTTTTATTTATCATTTTGTTTGTGAGCCTGGAGGAGGCATTAAAACCTGGCGGTGACCGTGATCTAGTGAGCCAAGGCAAGAGCACCTCAGCTCTTTTGAACGCAGTACCTGGAGCATTAAGAAATAACCAAATATCCCACGAACTGGCATAATTAATCTCACATTGATAAGTAAGGTAATGGATTCAGTGGGCTATGGGATGTTGTGTTTGCAGCCCTGGGACTGCTTGATGCTTCCCAGCCAGAGAGGAGCACCCAAAACTTTCCTTGTGGCTTTCTCTTCAGAAAACATTATTTCACTGAAGAAAAGGGAAAGGCGGGGAGGGAACACTTAATTTGTACCCTTCAGTTGGCTGAATTAGAATTAAAACTGCCATTTCACTTTGAAATAGTCTTTTCCATGGCTGGATTGCAGGAGGTTTGGGATTCTGCTGGGTAGGTGTCCTGCTTCCAGCTCTGCACCACCATAAATGAGGGATGGGGGAGGCTGGTTCTCCATCGGCTTTGATGAACCCAACAGAGAACGGAGACATGCAGCACTTGCTCAGCAGCATTGCCCATTCAAAAGCCTTTGCTTTGGTGGCACTGAAACGTTTCCAGAGGCCAAAGGGTGCCACCTAGGAGGTCTGTCCTGGCTCGGGAAGGAGTAGATGCAACCTTAATGCACCTGAGGAGCACCGCAAAGCTGTGTCCTTCCTCAATGGAGACCGGGCCACCTTGTGCCAAACCAGGCAGTGCTTCCAGGGGCCATGACCAGGGTTGGCACTTACTGGGCACCCCCTATTTAAGGTTATTTATACTTTTGAAGTGGAATTTTTTCCCAAAGCAAGGCAAGGAGGCAGCGTAGGGATGGTGATCCCTGGAAGTGTTTAAGGCCAGGCTGGATGGGGCTTTGAGCGACCTGCTCTAGTGGGAGGTGTCCCTGCCCATGGCAGGGGGGTTGGAACTGGGTGATCTTTAAGGTCCTTTCCAACTCAAACTATTCTCTGATTCTATGATGCAGAGGCAGGCATGGGCAGTGTCTTTCCCTGGTCGGATTGTGCAGGTTTTGGGAGAGGTGTGGAATATTTCTTACGTGGCCAGCATGAAATACTGCAGTTTGTTTCTCCTTAAGCTGCGTCATTTAATTTTCTCCTGCGAAAGTGCTGTCCAAAACTAAATCCTTTACAGGAGAAACTTAATTAAAAAGCCGTGGACATAAATCTCGTGCAGGGTTCTTCGAGCCACTGGGAACCCGTCCTGGCCACGGGGGTCCCCGCTGGGTGAGGAGGGGAGAGCCCCCCTCTAAGCCCTTTCTCTGGAGTGGTTTCTGCCTCTTGTTGAGCTCCTCTTTGCTGCACCTGGGTTGCTGATTAAGAATTGCCTTGAAAGGCATCTTCAAACTCTTAAAGGACTGTTTCCCAACTTAACAAATCAGCGTATTAAAATCTATAAATATTTAGTTGCTACTTGTTCTCCAGAGGGGTTTGCCTTGTGCCTCCTTCCCTCTCTGCTCCCCCTCCACCAGTAAGACCCTTCCCTGCAGTGCTCAGAGAATCTGTTTGCCAGTGGCCACTGCATCACTGTGTCCCTTCTTCTCTGGTAGCATGAGGACCATAGAAGCAGCCCCCAAAGAGCGTGGGAAAACTGTTTACTCTGGTCACTCTCTGGAGCACTGTGTCCAGTTCTGGGCTCCCCAGTTGAAGAAGGACAGGGAACTGCTGGAGAGGGGACAGCAGAGGGCTACAAAGATGATGAGGGGCCTGGAGCATCTCCCTTACGAGGAAAGGCTGAGGGACTTGGGTCTTTTAGTCTGGAGAAGAGAAGGCTGAGGGGGGGATCTGATCAATGCTGATAAATACTTAAAGGGTGGGTGTCAGGAGGATGGGGCCGGTCTTTTTTCAGTGGTGCCCAGGGACAGGACAAGAGGGAATGGGCACAAACTTGCACATAAGAAGTTCCACCTAAACATGAGGAGGAACTTCTTCACTGTGAGGGTGGCAGAGCCCTGGAAGAGGCTGCCCAGGGAGTTGGTGGAGTCTCCTTCTGTGGAGACATTCCAAACCCACGTGAACACGTTCCTGTGCGACCTGCTCTGGGTGGACCCGCTCTGGCAGGGGGTTGGACTGGATGATCTCCAGAGGTCCCTTCCAACCCCATGTGATTCTGTGTGATTCTGTAACCTTGGCTGGGTTTTCTGCTTCAAGAGCAAACCAGCAAGTGCAATGGTGGGTCGAACCATACAGGGTGTAAGGCTGTGGGAGGTTTATTTTTAAATGTTCTCTCATCTCCGTGAAGCGTCCACTGCTGGCTCTGTCTTGTGGGTTTGAAATGGCTCTGTTACTAAACCTGGGGTAAGCAAGGTGCTCGTGGGTGACGAGCCTGCCCAGCCATACACCTATTTCTGTGCAAGCCGTGGCCCTGAATTGTAAAACGCAAAGCAACCCCCCCGGCAAACTCTAAAAATCTCTAGAAAAGAGACACAAATAATGTGCCTGACGAAGGGGGTTCTTCATCATTCTGAACACTTTTTGTTTTTAATTTATTTTTTTTTTTCCCTTCACTGCAATTAAATTCAAGGTCTTGTATCATCTGCTGTCATCATTCCCAGGGTGAAGCCGTGGATGTGACAGCAGGAGTGTACCGGGGGGGGAGCCAGGCTGCACCCTGAGCTGGGAGGAGGTGGGAGGGCAGCCCCTGCCCTGTGCCCGGACCCCTCCAGGGAGGCTGCTGGGGGAGCACTGGGATGAACTGGGATGTCCTGCCCAGGTCAGGCTGGCGTACAGGGAGCAGAGGTGCTGGCACGGTGCTCTGAGGGCGTGGGAAGCCCCAGTTTCCCAGCAGGACTGGTGGGGCTGACGTTCCCAGTGCCTGGGCTGGGGTATTGCTGCGCGGAACTTTGTGGGAGGGGGAACAGGACAAAATTTCACAGGGTTGGGGAGGGAAAGGCATTTAGGCAAAAGCCGGTAGGAAGTTTTGTAGCAGAGAAGGAGCAGAACCTCCCAGGCAGCTCCTTCCCTCTCCTCTCCCCCTGCTCGATAGCTTTGTGCTGCGCTGGTTCCTTCTCCCCGCTACTTCTTTGGAAGGTTTCTGAGGCTGTTGGCCTGAGTTATGGAAACAGGCAGGCGTCGGAGCAGCTGTGTTGGTGGCCATACTGGGGCTCGGCCAAGCTGGGCACAGGCTGCTGCTTTCCTTCCCTCGCCGGCTGCGCTTCCCGGGGAATCTCACTCTCTCGGCTCTTTTCTCACCCTTAGAAATTGATGAGGCTTTGCCCATCTCCAGAGGTTGGGCTGTCTTTGCCTCCTTTCCTGGAAAGGTGACATCTGAGAGGCTTGAAGATGTTGAACCAAAGGTCTAAACTGGGCGGGAATGAGGAGAAGGGTGGTGGTCCTTCTCCAGGCTATCCCCAGAAGATGCTCCCCCCGAGCAGCAGCTGGATGCTTGGGGGAGAGCTGAGCCCTGCCCTGCGGGTACCAGAGCTGGACGTGGGCGGCTCCGTGCTTGTGTGCTCTCATTCTGAGAAGTCCCAGCAACATGGATTGGCTTTTCTGCATGTTTTGGGGGGAGATGTTTGTCCCGAGAGGCAGCGCTGGATGCCTGTTAGTGCTGGCCATCGCTGGTGGGTCCAGGAAGAGGCTGGATATGGCTTCCCCTGTAGGAACCTCCGTAGGGTGCCCTGTTGTCCCGTGCTGCAAGTGGGTCCACCTGGAATCTGCTTTATTTTTATTTCTGAACATGAAAATGGGAGAGAACCAAATGTGTGGGGCTGGCTGGCTCTGTTTCGAGGGCTTTTGGGGAGTCCTGTAGCCAGGAGCCTGCGGGGAGCCGGGGGAAGCTGGAGGTGGCGGCAGGAGCCGTCCCATTTTGAAAATAATGAGATGCAAAATGTCTTGATTTCCACCCCCCTTCTCCCCTGAAACGGGAAGGAAATTCCAAAAAATCTCGTCATGACAACTCTGACACTTCTGTTCCCATTTGCTCCAAAATTACCTTTCAAATATAGTTCAGTTCTCTCCAGCAGAAGACCTGTCAGAGAGAGACTGTGTCAGGACAGCTGAGAAAGAGAGAAAATACTGAAGCAGCATCCGTCCCCGCTATCTCTAAGGGAACTAAACGTGGCACATTTCAGCTCCGGGTGCCTGTGCCGTGCTCTCTCCTCCTGCAGCATGAATCCCAAAGGGAGACAATGTTCTGAGTATTATAATTTGATGATAATAATTCAGCATTTAGAGAATCTTCTATCTCTGAATAACAAAGCATGTCAGGAAAAAAATATTATCCCCGGTGACAGGTTCTGGGGGGGGGGGATGAAAGGTGAAGTCGAGTGAGTTGAGATGAAGATCTGGATGTGAAACCTGGGGGTTCTGACTTCTGAGTTGGAGGATTTTGCTTTCCCCGTGCTCTCCCTGTGCCGCGGCTGTGCCTCACAGGGGTTGTCACCCAGAGGGGGATGTCACCCAGAGGATGCTGATGAGATGCTCTGGGTACGGAGGTATTTAGTGAGTTCGATGGTCCCTGGTCTCTGCAGTGGACTCTGGTGGAAGGTGAGGTGCCAGCAGTGAGGGGAGGGCGTCCCAGAGCTTTGGAAACAATGGAAATATAATTGCTTATTTGAAAAATAAACAAATGCAAGCTTCCCAAAAGAATCCTGATGCCATTTCTGATGACAGGAGAAATTGCAAAGCTTGAGAGAGCAGGCTGCTTTGCGGTCCTGCCCTTGAAGCGCTGTTCAGACATCTGTATGAAAGTGATGTCCGTATTATCATTATACCTAATTGTTCAAACTCCTTCTTATCTGCNGGGGGGGGTCTGCGGTAGTGAGTCAAAACCGGGGATTAGAACAGAAATTGTCTTATAATTAAAGTTACAGAGCTGCTGCGGCAGCAGTGTAATTACTGACGGGGATCAGTGAAGCGCAGATGAGGAAACGTAAGATACCTGGCGTTTGGCGAGCGTCGGAGCTGGGGTGAGGAGGCAAAGGGATGCTGTTTGGGAAGACGGCTGGGGATGCAGTTGGGGGCTGAGAAGGATGAAAGGGACGGGGGTAGGGGAGCGATCCCGTCCTGCCGCAGCTCCTGGGGGTATTTCAAGCCAGGTGTGTGGCAGGAGACGCTCGGTGGCTGGGTTTGTGTGTGCACTGTTGGGTACAGCAAAGCACCTTGCAGTCCCTGCGTGTGTTTCGCTCCAGGAGCAGCCGACCTGACCTGTTGTTTGCATGAAGGGAACCTTTTATTTGCTGAGCATTGGCCTCTGCCACTTCATTTCATGCTCAGTGCTCGGAGATCAAGAGCTGTTTCTTTTAAGACTTTTACTAAACGTTCCTGAGTTAGTGGAGCTGGGTAGTTAGCACCAGGAGGGAGGATGGGAAGGTGGTTTTTTTTCCCTGATCCAATACTGGTGGCTGTTTTCTTGCATTCCTCTGCCCCTTCTGTGTACGCTCTGCCTGGTTTTTATTTATTAATGTTGGCCAAGTGTTGGTTTTTGGGAGGCTTCTCGGTGGTGACACGGTTAGAGCTGTGCATCCCTAAGCGCTCAGAAATGAGCAGTTATCCATGTCTGCTCCCGGCAGAGGCCGCGGAGTCGCTGGCCACCGGAATGAGCTTTGGTGACCCTGGTGTGGCTCTCGTGCTCGGGGTCAGAAGGAGTTGTTTTGATTTTCGCCTCCAATACCATCTCTACTCATTTGGATGCTCTTCCTGCCGGTCTGTCTGCCCGGCTGCCGCCTAGAGGATGGAGCGCAGCTGGATGCGGCTGTGGTCCAGCCACAGCATCCTCAGCAGCTGGATGCGGGCGTGGTCCAGCCACAGCATCCTCAGCAGCTGGATGCGGGCGTGGTCCAGCCACAGCATCCTCAGCAGCTGGATGCGGGCGTGGTCCAGCCACAGCATCCTCAGCAGCTGGATGCGGGCGTGGTCCAGCCACAGCATCCTCAGCAGCTGGATGCGGGCGTGGTCCAGCCACAGCATCCTCAGCAGCTGGATGCGGGCGTGGTCCAGCCACAGCATCCTCAGCAGCTGGATATGGCCGGGGTCGAGCTGCAGCATCCTCAGCAGCTGGATGTGGCCNCAGCTGGATGCGGCCGTGGTCCAGCCGCAGCATCCTCAGCAGCTGGATGTGGCCGTGGTCCAGCCACAGCATCCTCAGCAGCTGGATGCAGTGGTGGTCCAGCCACAGCATCCTCTGCAGCTGGATATGGCCGTGGTCCAGCTGCAGCATCCTCAGCAGCTGGATGCGGCCACGGTCCAGCCGCAGCATCCTCCACCCAGGGCAGGAGCATGAGATTTGCTTCTCCACTAGCAGAAGCTGAACTGGCGAGAGCAAGGATTGCTTCCCGTGTCATGCTGGGAGAGTTAAGGTGGAGAAGTTGTTGTGTGTCCTTTGCACCCACTGGGGGCCGGAGCAGGCAGTGCCGGGCTGCAGTGACTAGAGCTAACGCGCTTCCCTGCAATATGCAAAACGCTTACAGGAGCAATGGGAATTTCTGCCTGACCTCAGCTGGTGTGATCAACTGATGCCCTGAAGCATGAAAATAAATAGCTCTGACTCATAAGAACAAGTGGTGCAATTACTTTAGCTAGGATAAAATATTTGTAAGTATCTAATCCTTCTCTGTACCGTGTGCAGAAGCGAGTACTTATCTCCCTGCTGCTCCCTCTTCCCCGCAGCAGCACATTCCATACAAACAAGGAGCCTCTTGAACTCCTCGGGTCTCGGTACATCTGTTCCCGCAGCCTTTGCTGCGAGCTGGAGCGATGGGAGGGAGGCGCAGCCCCGGGGGGTTGCTGTGAGTGGAGTCGTATCTCTTCATTCGGGGTTGTTGTGGGGCTTTGCCTTAAAAAAGCAGGGCAGGAGAGGGTCTGTTAGGAAAAGACCGGTTCTGAAGGAGCAGGAGGCAGAGAGGTGAAGCCTGAAGAGGGTTCCTTGGCTCTGCGGGGCAGTGAACAGCCACCGGCAGCTTCAGGGTTTCTCCTGTGGTCACTGGTGTGAAAAGAAGGGGCTCATTCTGGCTGAAAACAGGGGTTTTGGCCCCACCAAGGAGGCTGGCTGGCGGGCTTGGGGGTGGCCATCTGGCCTTGCCTCTTCAGCCTGGGAGCGATGGAGGGGAGCTGGGACTCCCCGGCATCGGTGACCCCCATTAAACAACACATAAAGGTGAATTCAGATGTAAACGTAACTTTTTATGTTTTTCCTTAATATTGTCCACCAGCTGTGTCACTCCCCTGGCTTTGCTAGGCTCTGGTTTGCGTTTTAATTTGGATTGCTCATCTCATGCTTAGTGCAGGGGGAGCCCTCCGCATCCCCTCGCGCGGGCACGCACCGAATCCCTCCCGACCCTGGGTGACAGGAGCCTTGTACTCACGGTAAACAGCCAAGTCCTTGGATGCATTGACTCGGAAAATAAACAGCTTAATGGGCAGGACGCTGGAGTGGTGAGGGGGCTGCTGCCTGTGGCCAGTGCTGGCCTTTAGCACCTCGCTTTGCCCACGTTTTCCACCAGCCCAGCTTCCCGGGTTTCCATTTTACTCTCCTTTGTGGTGCCCAGGGTCCCTCCCAGGGATGAGGCTGATCCCAATGAAGAGCTGGGATTTTTCCGACTCAAGCATTTTTATTTATTCATTTTTGAAATAGGTTAGGCCCAACAGTGATTTCATGATCTTTTGCTGAAATTTAGGGGGGTTTTGGCTTTGTTTCGAGCATTCGCTGTTTCAGAACTAATAGTCCAATGAAACATTAAGTTCACAGCAAAACATTTTAAGGCTTTTTTTTTTTTTGCCTTAATGCTTTCAGCAAACAGAAAAATGACTTAATCTCATGCCTGTGCCCTCATGTCCAGTCTGCCTTTGGTAGTGCTATATCTGGACAAAGTTACATGGCAATACATTGCTTTTTTTTCTTCTTCCTCCCCCCTTGCCCCCCCCACTTTCACAGTCAGCAGGAAAATAGTCCTGACTTCAGCTGTACTCTTCCAGCATTAGCATCTTGCAAGGACCTGACCCGAGCAGCTGGAGGTGTGCAGGTTCCTGCTGCAGACTGTCCGTGTGCTCGCCGGTGGCTCCATCTCAGCACGTCTCCTGGATTTCAAGGTTTCCCGCAGGAAAGGAAGGCTCTGTAGCACTGGACCACCGGGTTCAAACCACTCCAAGGTAGCCTGAGTCCAGCTTGGAGTAGAGCTAAACCTGAGGTTAAGGAGCGGGTGGTCCAGCGCTGCCCTCACTGGTGTTCCCCATCCTTCTCTGAGCCGCGGTACTGGTGGAGGGCTGAGGTTTGCCTCCTCCCCCATGTCTCCAGGCTATCGTGAGCTTGGTGACCTGGTGAGCTCTGCCTGGGTGGTGGGGCATCATCTTCTGGGGCTGGGAAAATGGCATGAAGTGCTCCCAGAATGGTTTAGGTTGGAAGGGACCTTAAAGACCATCCAGTCCCACCCTCTGCCCTGGGCAGGGACACCTCCCACCAGACCAGGGTGCTCCAAGCACCATCCAGCCTGGCCTTGAACCCCTCCAGGGATGGGGCAGCCACAGCTTCTCTGGGCAACCTGGGCCAGGGTCTCATCACCGTCAGAATGAAAAAGTTCTTCCTGAGATCTGACCTAAATCTCCTCTCTCCCAGTTTGAACCCATTGCCCCTTGTCCTATCACTACATGCCCTTGTGAAAAGTCCCTCCTCAGCTTTCCTGGAGCCCCTTTAGGGTCTGGAAGGAGCTCAAAGGTGTCCTCAGAGCCTTCTCTTCCCCAGGCTGAACCACCCCAACTCTCTCAGCCTGTCCTAACGGAAGAGATGCTTCTCTCTGTGCAGGATTCACCTTGTTTTAAGGAGACTGAAATAAACTATTTCTCAGAGCTGCTCCTCTCGGGAAGATGCTTGCCCGTGGGAAAAAAACCAACCCAGCCTGGAGTACAGTGCAGTTTAGAGAGCAAATAATTGATGGGACAAGGGCAGTTTTTGAGAGCTCAGCACCCACCATCAGCACTGGGTCTCTCCAGAGCACTCTCTCCCCAGCAGCTTGAATATTCCTGCCAGGTTCCCCGAGCCGGGCTTGAAACCAAAAATGCCTCCAATGCACACAAACTAATTACCGCCGCCTGCCCCTGGAGAGCGCGTGTGATTTGAGCTGCGAGCCCTGTATCTTGATGGTTCCCCGGGAAAGAAACAAAAACAGGCTTGTACCCGGGGTCCCCGCGGACCCGGGGAGATGTGTGACTCGGGCCTGATTGCATTTCTCTGTCTGCCACCGCGATATTAAAAACATTTAATAAACACGTCGGGCGCGCAGATTGAGGCGCCTGCGCCAGGCTCTTTTTGGGGCCAAAGGGCCAAAGTTCCCCGGGAAAGTTGTTTTTTGCTGCAGCCTTGGCATCGCCTGGTCCTGGCCAAGAGCTGGGCTAACCCTGGGAATCACCACTTTCCCAAGGGAATAATTTCCTGGACCTTAATGCTAAGGCTGGCCAGGAGGAGATGGGGCTGTGCCATAGCAAACCTCCACGCTGCAGTGCTTCTGAGCCCCCCGCCCCAAGACATATATATTTATTTATTTTTCCCCTTCAGAATGGGGCTGTGTCAATCTGTGTCAATCTGCCCATCTCCTGCATCAAAAAGGTTGTGTTTTGCAGTTTAGTGGGTTTCTTTTTCTGCTGTCTTTGTGATCAGAAGTGACAAAAGCCTCCCCGTGGCACCCGCCAACCTTCCCACTGAAATGCAAACACCCAAACCTTCTCAAAGGTTTTGGCTTAAGCAAAGCAGCCCTTCTGATGGAAACCCATTAGCTGCTGCTTTTTCTTTCCTCCCTCCTCTCTTCCTTGCTAGAATACAGTAGTTTGCATCATTTTTCCCCTTGTTTCAGCCAACAAAACATGTTTGTTTCTCCTTAATTACCTGGGTGTCAATGGGGTGCTTCATCACTGTCTCTCCTTAGCCGGTTCCTTTTCATTTCAATATGTAGCAGATAATCAGAAGCCTCAATTGCAAATCCTGCAAAATCCTCCGGACTTGAAACTGGAAAATAACCCAAAAATGACCTTGAGATGACTTTCCACGTCCGTGGAAATTAAAATTAACTGGACTGATTTGACTGGCCTGAGGGGAAGAAGGTATTTATAAAAAAAAAAATAAAAAAATAAAAAAAAGATGACAAATGAGCTGGGAAAGTTTCGAGTGTCTCAGGTGAACGGGAACATTAGAATATGCATTAGTTATAAATGCTGTAGCGCGGGGTGCCTGAAATTGTTAGAGGAAAATAATCCGTGTGTCGGCATGAGGAACGCCTGCGGGGCTGCGGTGGGAAGGTGGCCGGGGGAGCTGGAGGAGAGGATGAGCTTCCCGGCGAGCTCAGCTGGGTTATCTCTCTCTCCTGGCCTTCGCTGGGGGTATGAAGATTTATTTTGGAGGTTCCGGCAGCTCTGCCCCAGCTCGACCCTCGCTTTTGCCGGGTGTTGCCCAACAGCAGAGAATGGCCGGGGCTGATGTGGAGCGGGGGGATGTGGCGAAGGGGCATCTGTGTTCTGGTAGCTGTGAAATACAGAATGGCCCACCCGCAAGGTCGCGTGGGCTTTGCCCTCGTGGAGGTCGTCCTTCGGTCCAGATCCCCTGAGCTACCACTGCTCTATCTCACCTCTAAGGCTTCTTCCGTACCTTTTCTCCTCGCCTGGAGAAGAGAAGGCTCTGGGGAGACCTTATAGTGGTCTTTCAGTACCTAAAGGGAGCTTCAGTACGTAATGGGGAGGGACTCTTTGTCAAGGAGCGGAGCATTAGGATGAAGGGTAATGATTTTAAACTGAAAGAGGGGAGATTTAGATGAGATCTCAGGAAGAAATTCTTCACTCTGAGGGTGGTGAGAGCCTGGCCCAGGTTGCCCAGAGAAGCTGTGGCTGCCCCATCCCTGGAGGGGGTCAAGGCCAGGACAGATGGGGCTTTGAGCAACCTCGTCTGGTGAGAGGTGTCTCTGCCCAGGGCAGGTGGTTGGAACTGGATGATCTTTAAGGTCCCTTCTAAGCTGAACCATTCTTGATTTTGTGACAAACAAGCTGGAGCTGATGGACACAAGATGGAAGGTGGCTGGAGATGCGCATGGGTTTGATCGTCTTGGGATTTCCCAGGCCCTAGGCTTTTGCCTTAAGCAGCTGCATTCCCAGGGCAGTCACACACTGCTGTGACACCATGAAATGTCACCCTTGCCCTCGTGTCAAGGGGACGTGTGTCCTGTGACAGCCCAATGGAATAGCCGTCATCTTCTATCTACTGTTTTGAGTGTGCTCCTTGTCTTAACTGATATCTGGGGAGGTGAGAAGAGACTAGATGAAGGCAAAGCGGTCAAAAGCACCGTGTCTGGAGCGGGGAAGGTGCTGGGTGTGTTGACTTAAAGGAACTCACTGTCTCATGAGCTATGAAGGTGCATTGGGGTTATGTAGCGACTGTCATAAGGGGCTGGAGCACTACTTCTATGAGGACAGGCTGGGAGAGTTGGGGTTGTTCAGCCTGGAGAAGAGAAGGCTCCAGGGAGACCTTAGAGCCCCTTCCAATACCAAGAGAAGTCTCCAGGAAAGCTGGAGAGGAGGGACTCTTGATCAGGGATGGAAGCAATAGGACAAGAGGTAATGTTTTTAAGCTGGAAGAGGGGAGATTTAGATGAGATTCTGGGAAGAAATTCTTTGCTGTGAGGGTGGTGAGAGCCTGGCCCAGGTTGCCCAGAGAAGCTGTGGCTGCCCCATCCCTGGAGGGGTTCAAGGCCAGGGTGGAGGGGGCTTTAAGCAACCTGGTCGGGGGGGAGGTGTCCCTGCCCAGGGCAGGGGGTTGGAACTGGAGGATCTTTAAGGTCCCTTCCAACTCTGTGTGGTACCCTATGATTCCATGATTCCCCGTTCCCCCTGCACTGCTGGGAGAAGAGGAGGTAGAAGGGTCAGGAATTAAGGTGTGTGAGAGTGGCTTGGTGGATGTATGACAGCCAGCTAAGGTTAACCCACCAAAGAAGGCAAAACACATGGGTGCAAGTATGTGCTGTCACCTATCCCAGGGCAGGGTGCCTGTGTTGAGGTCCTCGGGGTTGCGTGTTGGAGGCTGGTCCCCATATGGAGCTGCTGGAGAAGGATCCCCTTGTGCCATATCACGAAGTGTCTGTGTTCTGTGATGGTCCAACCAGTTGCTGGGTCCCCATGACTACTTCGTGTTTGCCTATGGACTCATTTGCCATTTATGAGGTTGGGCAGCAGCATTATCTTGACAAGAGAGAGATTTAGAGCTCTGTAATCCATGCTTGTCCATCCTAATTACTTCCCTTATCAGCCTTCAGGAGAGTAACTTTACAGTGGTAATTAGTCTCTTCAGTCCCACCCTATCTTAATAATTAACACAGTTAGAATGAGAGGGGAGAATCTCTGTTTTGGGCTGAAAAGGTCCTTCTGGGGGGAGAGCGGCACAGATTTCTTAAGCAATCAAATGCAGCCTGGAGAGGACAGCCTTGGGGGCGGCATGGGGAGGCTGTGTGCCCAGAACCTGCAGGATGGTGACGACAGGTAGCAAGCAAGGCGAGCCAAAATTGTGTTTATATAGTGTGGTTTTGGATGTTTTATTAAAGGAAGCGCTTGGCAGGCGCCGGTGATGCGGTCTCGGAGTGGTGAGCATCTGCGGTTTGCATGGGCTTCACCTGGAGCTGCCAGCATCCAGCCCTGCTGAAAATGAGCCCATTCATCATCTCCAGCGCTTGAGACACGGCACAAAAAGGGCAGTTTGACCTAATACTGCCCCATAGCAGCTGCAATTACTCGAGTATAATTCATTTCAAATGGATCCGGAGATTTCTTTCCATTAACATCCAGAGTGGAAAAAAAACAGTGAGTGGGCAGGATTCACAAGCCGGACGGTGATTGTCCTGATGGTCATCACAGGCGGGGGATAAGTTGATTTTGCAGAAGCAAAGGGCAGGATTGCACTTGACGGGACACTTGTGTGCTTTTCTAGGAGGGCACCGGGCTTCATATCTAGTGTTTAAATGAGGATCTTAACCCAGAGTACAGGTAGCAATGTAGTGTGTGATGGGGTGATCAAGGGCAGCCATGGTGGCCAATCTCTTGCAGGAGAACTTGATTCTCAGCTTTTTCTGAGTAGAAGGAAGTTCACAAAAGTCAAATCCCTTCAGGACAGTGTGTTGGTTTAGGTTGGAAGGGACCTTGAAGGTCATCCAGTTCCAACCCCGTGCAATAGGCAGGGACACCTCCCACCAGACCACGTTGCTCAAAGCCCCAGCAAACCTGGCCTTGAACCCCTCTGGGGATGGGGCAGCCCCAGCTTCTCTGAGCAACCTGGACCAGGCTCTCACCACCCTCAGAGTGAAAAATTTCTTCCTAATATCGAATCTAAATCCACTTTCTTTCGGTTTAAAACTGTTACCCCTTGTCCCACTGGTACACTCCGTGATAGAGTTATGTCTCTAGAGTTTTTCAGGAGGCCCACAGAAGAAGTTTGCAGGAGAAGGAAAAGTGGGCTCCAGGAAAGTACTCCATCCTCTTCAATTTGAGGACGTGTTGCTGGGACAGGTTGCACAGAGGCTGTGGTGTTGGTTTGGACACTCAGATCTGCCTCAACTTGAAGATCTGGCTGTATGTATCGAATTTGGTGGTTCTTTGAAATCAGCGAAGTCTCAATTCAGTCTTGTTTTGTGCTTCTTGGAAGAAAGCCGTTAGTCAGCACGGTGAATCCGGGCAGCAGAAAGTGCTTTCGCATGCTGTGCCAGTTCTGGGGATGAATGCAGCTGAGGCACCGGTGCTCCAGAGCTGACCTCTGTCTCTGAGGAGCCTGTGAGTAAATATACGTACAGGGAGGAATGGAATTGAAATATTTTTTTAGGCTACTCCTTTAATTTTCAGACATCTTCTATCTAACCTGGCTGTGGGGAAAAAAAAAAAAGGAACATCTTGGTTTTTATTACAAGCCCCAAAGGCTCGTACTAATAGGTTGGTTTGGAGCTGGCAGCTACACCTTCCAGACAGTGTCTGCAAAACTACCTGAAGGCTAAACTCTACCACCAGCTTCTCGGTATCGCCATCCTCACTGGCTTTTTCCATCCCTGCTCCTGGTCTGTTCCCTTGTGCTGGAGCACCCAGGAAAACCTGCTTCTGCCAGGTCAACCCATCCAGTTAGACCATCAGACATGGCCAAGAAGGTCTCGGTTCAGCCCAGGTTTTCAAGTAGAGGTGAGGGATATGGAGGGGGGGGCCACCTGTCTGAAGAGCTTCCCTCTCTTCCTCGACCATTACTGTGGGAGATGTATTTCCCTCGGCTTCTTCTGAGATTAATTCAGTCCCCACCATGCGCGTGGTGCCAGGCAGGTGTCAGGCTCTGATGGATGGGCAGAGACACTAAGCAGTTGGGTAAGGATCCCGCTTGGTCATGCCCCTTGGCTCCTTGCCCCGCTCCCGTGCTGGGGACACGGCCCCTCTGCGGTCCACGTTTCCTTTCCATCATCGTCGTGCTAAACTGAAGAGACAGCTCCATTCAATAATTCATAACCTCGCATAGTCTTTGTAATATTTAAAGGAGGAGAAAAAAAACACCTTTGGATTGTCCTTTGTCCAGGCTGGAGGTAGAAGAGTAGAAATGATGGAGGCCGTTGGGTTCCTTGGGCCATGCTTTGTGTCTGACTGGATGCAGTGGTGGATAGAAATGCCTAAGACCTTCAGATGCAGAAGATCTTCAGAGCGATAGAGACATGGGACAGACAAAAGCTCTCTGAAGGTGTGAATTTGGGTTGGAGAGGACTTTGTGAGCAACCTCTGTGGGGGCCAGAGAAAAAGTGCCAGCTAAGATTTTACTTTTCTGTTTAGTTTTGAGTGTGTTTAGGTGATTCTGATGCTGAGGTCTGGCTTTCAAATGGGATTTGATCATTCAGAAGCTGGGATGTTACTGAAAACCAGCAAAACTGGCTTTTAAGCAATTTTGCAATGAGTTTTGAAGAGTTCCCTTCCTGTCGCTGTAGCTTGGCCTCATTCAATGACTGTGTAAACTCTTCTGCTTCTCTTGGCTCTAAGGTGGGACGCTGGATTCACCCCCACCCACCACCACACCCCCAAGGCTTATTTTCATGCTTGTACAGACTTCTCTGAAATATGAGTAGAGGGTGTCGTGCAAGTCCAAAGTGTTTGATTGTTTAGAAGTCACTGGAGTATCTTGTGTTCATTATTTTAACAATTGGAGAGAGGGTTTTATTTTCTCCAGAATCATAAACACAATCTTCAGTGTGTTTTATGAAAACAATAAAGCTAAACTCTAATAACCACACATTTTCCTTGCTTTATGTGCACACCTCCTTGGGGAACAGGGCCTCAAGGACTCATCTTGCTCTGCTTTTAACAGAGTTTTAATGTGCTCAAGTTGGTAAGCGGTGGAGAGCTAGATTATGAATTTGCTTTGGTACCTAAAGGAATTTTCTTTGCCTTTAAAAATCTCAAGGTGAGCAAGAAAAGGCACCTCTGGAAGAGAAAGCCAGTGACGCAATGCGAAGATTTTAGCACTGCGATCTGAAAATCAGACTTCATTTAAATGCTGTATGTTCCAAACTCCTCTGTACGAGGACTAATTAGCTTTCTTGCATCTCTTTCCTGTCCTGTGAATAATACTGTTTTCTTTTAGAAGAGATCTGAGGCTCTCAGAGGCAATTTATAAAGGAGGATGCTCTGCTACAGAACAGAGAACCAAAGTGGGGAGATGAAGGGATGCAGTTCCTAAAGTATTTAGCCACCTAATGGATTTTTTATTTTTGAGTGCAGAAGTAGGTTAGGGCCCGAGCTTCGTCTGTGGTAGTGATTTTTTGATTGAGAACTCACTTAACGAGATAGTTTTCATCCAGAAGTGTCAAGAAATCCAAAATACCATGGAAATGTTCCAGTTTCGAATACTATTTTTATTTTCTTTTTTCGGGGGGAGAGGAAGGAGAAAATCCCATCTTTTGGTGTTTCTTCAAAGGAGAGCGTGTGACCTGGTGGAGAGGTGTCCGTGTGTGCTGTGGTCACCCTGGGACAGCAAGTGGCCGTGGGCTTGGCCAGGTCATGCCTGGTGCTTGTCTTTCACCCTTTAGTTGCAACGTGCATTCGCTGTTTCTGGAAGGGATAGATGGAGAGGTTGTTTTCCCCTCTTCCTCAGGGGGAAACTTCCAAATGTCCTGTCTGGTTTTTTTTCCACCACAGACCAGAATAACGTTTGAAACCCCAGATAAGCCACTTAGATTTTACCTTCTCTGTTTGTTCCTTTTCATGTGATGCAAGTTGGACCTGCAGGCTATGTCCCTACCTTCCAAATGTTCCAACAGGGACAAGCAGATTCATAAATATCTTTTATATGTATGAATTTCTCTGGGGTGAGTGGCAGAGCCAAGGGTCAAACACAGGGCTCTTCAATCTCCGCACATTGCCGCAGAGGTGGGCACCGTAAAGGATCGTAGAAGCATAGACTGGTTTGGGTTGAAAGGGGCCTTTGAAGACCATTTAGTCCAACCTTCCTGCAATGAGCAGGGACATCTTCGGGTTGCTGAGAGCCCCATTCAACCTGACCTTGAATGTTTCCAGGGATGGGACATCTGTCACCTCTCTGGGCAACCTGGGCCAGTGTTTCACCACTCTCACCATAAAAAATTGCTTCCTTGTATCTAACCGAAATCTCCCCTCTTTTAGTTTTATCTCCAGGCTGCACTTGTGGCTCATCTTTGCAAGCATCATGTGCCAGGAGCAGGACCCCAACGTGTGGGGCATTTGGAGGGACCATCTAGATCTGTAGATCCTGAAGCCACAACATCAAAGGGTTGGAGCCCTGAAGGAAGGTAGACCTTTGTGCCCAGCGCCCAAACGATGCTGGAAGGGCAGAAAGAGGAGATGAAAGGTGGTGGTGTTGCTGATATGCAGAAGATGGTGTGTAGATGCAGGCAAGTGCCTCTCATCTTGGGAGAGGAGAGCTCTGAGGCATCGCTGTGTATGGATGTGCTATGAGTCCCATGATTATGGTCCCAGGCAGCAGGAATTAATTAGTGTGGGCTTTAACGCAGCGGGGCTGCTCGTCACCATTGCCTTTTCAAGCTAACGTGGAGTTCTTGTGTCCGAAGTCCTTTGATGCTTGTCTGAGAGTCTCAGGGCTCTCTGGTTTCCAAAAGGAGCTCTCCGCAGAAGAGTGATAAATGTGTTTAATTTTTGCAGAGCTTGTAGCCTGGTTTTATCCCAGGATCCGTCTCTTGAGGTTTTATTAGCTGATGGTGTCTGTAGGAAAAAGTCAAAGCGACTAGACAGGAACAGCCGTGGAATTGATGTACGAAGCAAGAGCATGTTTTGGAGATAATGTTTCTCATTCTCGCCGTTGCTACGTGCTGAGTTGAGGCAGCGCATTTCCAGTTTTTGCCGTAGTTTTACAGCTGGTGCCTGCCAAAAAAAATCCTCCTGCCCACCTCCCGCTTAGGCACGGGGTGGGTTTTGTGTTCTGATGGTGGTGGGTCCCCTGCTCTGGCCCATGGGAGGGTCCCTGCTGGATTGGAGCACCGGGAGCAGGTGACAAACGCCTTCCTCCCCTGCGTGTGGCTCTGAGGAACCTCGCGCAGCAGAAGCCTTGGCTTGGCTTGCTGAAAGCTGCAGGTGGCAGGAGGGACCCGTCTGCTCGGGGTGTGCTGGCATGGGGCGAGCATCACCCCACCTCGGAATCCAGGAGAGAGACAATTTGCAAACATGTGTTGATGCGTCCCCGTAGGAAGCCAGGCACTAAATCATCACCTTGCAGCTTGCATGCAGATTCATCCAGGGAACCTATTTAATTAGGGGATAAATTTAGAAATCAATTATTATTTGCAGAAACAGTTTCTTTGCCTCTAATGAGGCTGCAAGGATTCATCCCCTTCTGCCTCTCTCCCGTGACCTCTGTGTATGCAGATCAAGGGTGGGAACGCTCCATATCTCTTCTTTCTCAGTATAGGTGGCTCTTTTTGGGCAGCTGCTGTACAGCTTTCCCGAGACTCTATTAGGACAGCAAATGGGGGTGCTACCACAAAACCATGCTGCTTTTGGATCTAAGGGTGTGGTAATGATGGGGGCACCAGGTCCACTGCTAATGGGGACATGGATTCACCTTTCCTAATGGTGTAGGGGATGGGAAGGAATCTGAACTGGATGGGAAGGAGAAAATAAGGATGAAGGTCTGGAATGGGTCTGGAAGGGAAGTACTGGGGGGCAGGAAGAGCCTAATGAAGCATTTCCACTGGTGGGGAACCCTGGGTAGCCTGGTTGGGGAAGGATTGGGACCGTGTGGGGTGGTGTGTGGTGATGGTAAGCTGGCAAGGGTTCTGCAGGGCTTCAGTGATGGCAAAGCTGGCCCTCCTCTGCCTGTTTGGAAAGATGTGGCACTGGGGGAATCGAGCTACCCCAAGAGATGGAGGAACTTCTGGCCAAGCGCGGTGGCTGGAGACCTCCCTGTGCCTGGCTGGGGCTGGCATCCATGTGGCATCACATCCCAGCGCCATCACAGCATTTTCCCAACCCTGGCACAAGGGCTGGCATCCCCCCCCCGGCCAGTAACGGGGCTGTTGTAACCCCTGGCAGGGTTTTCTAGCAACCCAGGATTGCTCTCTATTTCAGCAGGTGAAGCACTTGTTGGAAGACGTGGCCAACACTGCGCTGCTGGAGAAAGGGACCCAGCTTGTGCCAAGCCAGGGTGGTGACGGTGTTTTGTGAGGGCACTGCTGCTTTGGGCTTTGGTCTTTGCCACTTTGTCACTTCTAATCTCTGACAAATTGCTTAGCTGCTCTTTTGCCTTTCCCACTTTTAAATGGGGAAAAATTATTTCACCCACAGGCTCCGAGAAGCCTTAATAAATTCGGTTGCTTTTATTATTCTGGATTTTAATGTCTCCTCATCTTAGGATGCCACTTTCTGAGCCCTCCAGCGACTTCTCTGTGCTCTTAGATCAGCTGCTTTGAGTCCAGTTCGTTTCGGTGTGAGTCAGTCCAGAGAGAGGTGAGGATTTGCACGGCTACGTCTTGGTAAACCTTTTTGCTTCAGGCAGCCTGACACCGTGCAGCCTCCCACCGCAGCCCTTTGCTGCAGGGCTGAGGCTGCCCGGGGGGGGGGTCTGTCCCACTCAGAGGGGGGTGTCTGGCACCCCAAGATGGGATCCTCGGGGAGCTGCAGGCTGCCCTTGCTGTGCTTCTCTCCTTTCCTGCAAAAACCCAGTGGACCTCGGCCAACGGGAGGCTGTTGGTGTGCCCTGGGCTGATGGCATCCCTCTGGGTGGATAAACGTGCAGGTCGCTCCTGGGTTAAGGGGTAAATACGGGACTCTCAGGGAGAAGGGGATTTTCTGTGAGGTTGCAAGAACTCGTTTCTATAAGTAAAAGCTGAATTTGGGGTTTGTGAGTAGCCAAGATGGAACCTGGGTGCCTGAGTGGTACCTTGGGTACCGGGAAGTCTTTGGGGAACCAGAGGCTTTCCAGTGAGTGAGTGCCCAAGAACCTCTCCCAGAGAAGAGGTAGGACCCTTAATTCTTTTTAACCATGATGGATCACTGCCTTGACAGCAAGGGAAGGAACACTTAGTGTAGGAACCCCAACATGATGCCCATGGAGGGGCTCCAGCCCATGTTCATTCCTGGTAGCTGATATTTTTGCCTTTTTGGGCAAGGGTATGCCCAGAACTTTCAGGCTACTTGGCTTTTGATGCACTCACCTGGCGCTCCAGGTGACACACAGGCTGAAGAGCCCAAGTTATTATCCACTACCTATTTTTTCCCTGAAATTGCCCAGCCAGCTCTTCTCCTTGGCAAAGGACGTCCGCCTCTCAGGAGGTGGAACCGTCCTTAGTGTCTGTCTCTCTAGAAGGCGGCAAGACCTTGTCTCTCCTTCCCCGCTTTCTTCTCCTCCTCTCCCAGTCCCACCCCGGTGCGTGGGGACTTTCTGCTGGGACTCCCCAAGTGCTCAAGAGCTTATTGGGAGCAGAGGTCCGTGGAGGAACCGCGCTAGAAAAATTACTTCGCTTCACAGTTTGAGCAGAGCCCTGAGCTATCAGACTACCTTATCATTTTAAGAGGTGTGTTTCCCAAAGAGAGACATTTAAAAATGCATAGAGGTTGTAAAGCACTTGGCTAGTTTTAATCAAGCTCTGAGCGATGCTCGCCCCTCAAGGCCGGCGCCGTTCGCTCGCTCCCCGGCGGATACGCCGTGCAGGGCGGCGGGTGCTGTAAAGCCGACGGAGCGCTCTGCTTTGTTGTGAAGCCAGCCTGGCTTTGCAGTGCTCCTCGAGACACCTCAATAGGTCACGTCGCCCTTCTGCTCCTGTCCCACCTTGCAGGGAAGAGAAGCGCGGTCCCCGCTGCCTGGCCTGGCCCTTCGCCCGTGTGACATCCCCCTCGGGGCTGCCCTGCTCCGCTCCCGGCTCTCGGCTCCAGTAGCTCAAAGAAAAAGTTGCCATTCGCTGCTGTCGCCCACCTAGGGAAGGCGTAGGGGTGGTTTAACAAAAATTAAATGTTTTCTCTTCGCACAGACCTATCTAGTGTCATAACGACCCCCGGGGCTGCTCCGCTGCCATGGATTCTGTGTTAGAAGTGCTGCTGGCTCTCCTGGAAAAAGGCGTCCCCCATCCCAGTCTCAGTGGGGTGTCAAGGACAAGGAAGCAGGAGGGATGCTGGGGTTGGCTCAGCACCTTCTCCCTTTTGCTGCGGGACTTGGGTTAACATGTTGGCAGAATCCACCCGATCCCATCCCCATGTGCTACCGACGCCATCCCCACGTGCCAGCACGTGCCCTCTGCTCGGGGACCGTGTGCCGCCACTGCAGGCGATGCACAGTGCCTTCCCCTCGCCTTGCCATCTCCTGGCTGGTGCTTTGCTATCTCCTTGCCACCACCTTGCCATTGCCTTGGCATTGCCTTGCCATCACCGTGCCCATACCTTGCCCATGCCTTGCTTGGCTGCCTCCCTCGTGCTCCCGCAGCTGCTGTGAAAAAACCAAGTGAGTGGTTATCACAAGCGGCAGCTCTTGCTCCGTAGCCTCCGGTTGTGTCATTAGACACTTCAGATCCTTTCAGGCTCCATGTGAAGCTCCGGTGTCACCGTCCAGGCAGTGATCTGCAGTGACGGCAATCCAAGCGCTGGCACCTTAGCTGAGCTGCGCCTGGGCTTGAGGATGAAATAGGGTTTTTTGTCTTGCCCTATGTGTAATGGGAATAGACCCTCTAATGCCTGTAGTGGTCCTGCAGGAGCCAAACTGGGGTTTTGTAGGGCTGGGGCAGTGATGGAGAGATGTCCCGTGCATCAGCGGGTGCAGGGTGGCACCCGGAGCGGGACAGACCAGGTCCCTGGAGGGCTCAGGGCTGGGCAGAGTTGCCCGCCCTGATGCAGCAGATCTGCTGATCCTCTGCTGCTGAATTTTCTGAGCTGGGACATCCCTACTGTCTTCATAAAAACCTGTCTTATTTAATCCACCCTGAACACAGCGACGGGCCAGGGCTGGCAGGCTTGTGTGCCCATTACCTGCAGAAAAGCTTCCTCATCAAAGACATTGATTTCTTTAACAGGGCTTAATAGTTGGACCATCAAACACCGGTGCTTGTGATTTTCAAATAGACTTTTTTCCCCCGTTTATCAGCTCTGTCTCTTGTTAGTTGTGAGGATCTGGAGTCAGTGGGGATCAGGAGACTTTTGCAGCTTTCCTCACACATCTCTACAGCAGCAACTTCCATGGGTTGGTAGCTCTTTCTCCTGTGACAAGAGGGAAGACTCGGCTCTTCCTTCTTCCTTGCACCTTCAGGTGCTCTTTCAGAAGTGGATCCTGTGCCTCTTGTGGGTGAGCTGGGAGCCTGGAGGGAAGTGGCAAAGCTTGAGCTTCCCAGTAAAACCCCAAAGCAAACCCGTGTCTTAATTGAGGGCTGGGGATGGAGGAAGTGGAGATGGCTGCTAAACAAAAGCTGCGCATCAAGGTTCACGCCCATCTTCCAAGCCTGCCCCATCACCTGCAGGACGCAGAGGAGGGGCTCTAATGCTTAAAATTCCTTTCCTTCACCTGTTTTTTATTTTTTAATGCTGGCTGCCTCAGCCGGGTGGATGGCAGCGCGGAGGGGCTGCTCCGAGACGGGACGCCTCGTCTCTCCAAGGAAGCTGCACCCGGGAGCTCTCTCCTGGCTGCTCTTCCCCACCTGGCGTTTCTCATTCCGACCGAGGTGACCCCTCGCGTTGAGCTGGGTGCGAGTAATTTCTCCAGGACTGGCGTGGCGTGCAGTAGCACCGTCTGCCTGCACGCAATTGGCTTCCACCCCTGGTCAACGGGAGTCTCTGCTGACAAATAAAAATGGAATTGAATGGAAGGGAATTGAAAGTCAAAAGGGCCCTGTAATAATTTTAGAGCGCCTGAGGCGCCACGCTGAAGCCCTGGCATTATAAATAAGGGTAATGTACTGGAGACTGAATTGCAATCAAAGCAGCTGTACGGCCGCGGAGCGTGCGCTGGGCTTCTTTAAGGTGCGTGGAGCTTGATTATGGTCCGTAGGCAGCGCTGGCAAATCAATATCTGCTCGCTGACGTATGTAGGGACCCTAAAGCCTGTGATTAGAAAGGCTGAAGGGACATGGGGAGGGTGCAGAGGGCTCCAGAGCCAGAACAGCCTGATCCTCCGGTCATCTCAAAGTGTTTCCAGGGGCTGAGCCATGGAAGGGGCTGTCTCTGTCCTCCCGGCTCGTCCTGTCTCATCTCCTGGCCCATCTGCGTGATGATGCAGTCTGCTGACCTCTTGCTGCATTTCCCAATAATTACATCTACCTAAAATATTCTCTTTTAAAAAAAAAAAAACACCGCCCAAACTCCGTGTTTATGAATAAGGTTGGTGATAGGACGAGAAGAATCCTGATGTCCTGGCTGAATTCAGTGTTCCTGATGATAGCTGGAGTGAACCTAGTCCTGTCACTGGGCCCATGAGCGCGACACCAGCTCATGGTGAGTGGCTTGGGCTGCCCCAGAAGGGATGGAGCCGAGTTGGAGGGTCGGGCAGGGAAGTGTAAGGGTTGGTGTTGGTGCCTGGGGAAGTTGGGCAGATGCTGTGGGCCACCCTTGGGACAGCTGGTGCAGTCGTGTGGCTCTGATGGCTCCATGGTGAAACGCGGTGGCAGCGAGGAGAGCCCTGCTGGTGCTGGGACTCGCTGTGTGACTTCAAGTGCCGGTGGCTGAATTTACCAGCTCAATGCATTTATTCCCTTACATCCCTCTCGGCCACCATGGGCTGTCTCTGTCCTGCTTTGTGCCACCTGTGAGATGACAATCCCTTTTTCTGCAAAGGTGAATGGGCTCGGGAGGGGCACCAGGCGAAGGGGTGCCATGCACCTCTGCCTTGGGGGTGCCGATGTACCCAAAAGCTTGTTCCCACCAAATCACTGTCTGCGGGGAGAGTTCTGCTGCTAAACAGGTTTAAATGTCAAGTCCACAAGCTGAGAGGCACGTGGTAGGCTTCCAGCTCTTTGAGAAACCAGGGGTGCTGGTGGTCAGAGGGAAGAATTGCTTGGGGACCTGGGTGACTCCTCACTGTTGCCAAAACATCAACAGTCTCAGCCTGGGAGTCAGCCCTGCACGGGGCAGAGTCCTGCAAAGCCCTTCTCAGCCTTTTCTGAAAGGTCTCTGGGAAGGATTTTTGACGAAGGCACCAGGAAGGTGGGAACACCACCTTCTCATCGTGGCTTTCTGTACTCGTGATGCCCTGGGCAGCGTGGGATGGGGCTGGCTGGGTCTGAAGGTCGGTGCCCTGGGGCTGCACGGAGGCACGTTGTCAGCTCACGGTGGTGACGGAGCAGCCAGTTGTGCTGGTGTTTTGTCTGTCACCTGCCTTCGATGGTGTGGATGGTGCCGATGGTCCCATCCCTGGTGAGCACCGGTTCATCCTGGGAGGATGCTCTGCCCCCGGGCTCCCCTCACCCTGTGCCTCTCCAGCCTGGCTGTGGGGAGAAGCCAAGTCTCCATCTGAACTGAGGAGGCTTTCTTGGGTTCCTGTGGAGCTTGGGATCTGCTGTCACCTGCGGTCACCTTGCTCTGATCGTCAGGGACCCTTTGGTGGCAGTGCAGCTCTTACCACATCTTTGAGGCGGCCGGTCCCAGGGGCATGTCCAAAACCTGACTTCTCCATCTTCTCCTTCCAGGCGGTTTGAGCAAAGCCTAAAAACACCCGAACCCACTTCACTGCAAACCCCATCTGGCCTTGGGCTACCTGATACCTGACATTTTGCCCTTCCCATGGCAGATGCACGATGCTGCTGGCAGAGCAAACGAGATGCAGAGAGAGCATCCCAGCCTTCCCACAGCGCGGGTGGGGGAGCCCCATGGACCACCCCAAGACCAAGGCTCCCCGAAGCCCTCCTCCATCCCGCAGCACCCCTGGCCACGGCGCCGTGTCCCAGCAGACATGCAGAGCGCCGAAGCCACCCCTGAAATGCCCTGCAGGGGCAGCCCTGTGTTCTTCCCAGACAGGAGCTTTGAAAGGAGATGATCAGAGGGAGCTTGTCATGGTTTGGTTTGTTTTTTTTTTTCCCCCCCTTCTTAAACTTCTGAGCTTCTCTATTACTTTTTACGATCTGCAGCTGCGTTCGTGTGTTGCCCAAGGGAGTGCTGTGAGGCGGGGGGGGAGCAGGGGAGTCGATGTAAAAGGGAAGGAACATGTTAAAAAAACGAGCAGAGGGGAAAGGAAAAAAATAAATAAAAATGAACTAATGATTGGGATGAAAAAACCCACCAAAAGACCCAAACCCTTAAAACTGTTAGGGCCTGTTTGACTGCGGAATAGTCCCCCGGGGAGCATGGGGGAAGCCCCCATTACTAGAGTCGTTTTTGGAGCCAGTCTGCACAGAGAGCGATAATCTATTCTGCAGGGAGCAATCCTGTGCTGGCAAGGGCACTGGGGAGAGCTCGCTGTTTATGACTTTCTGCATAAATTTGGTTTATTAGCATAAGTGGTAGCTAGCACCGAAAGAATCTATAAACTAACACTTCACCGGAGGTTGGCGCCTCCGGAGAACATTAACTCAAGAAGAGCCCCCGGACTAATCGCGGGAGGAATGGGGTGGCGGGATTGGGGGTGACAATGTGGGCGAGAAGAGGACGATGCCGTTGTCGGTGTGGGGTTTTTTTTCGCGCGAGGTCGGGGTGGTGTTTCTGAGCCTGCTGTAAAAGAGGAAATTACAATGGCTAAGCAGATCTCCGGCTTTCCCCCTGCCAGCGGCTCGAGCCGGTGGGTGAGTTGTGCAGGTGAGCTGCTGAAGGCTGGCTGTGGGGTGAGGGTCCCCTTGGGATGGAGCCGGCGGGGAAGGGAAAAAAGCAGGAGGAGCCTGGATCTGTGCACTGGGAATGACTCCCAGGCTCCCCGCTCCTCACATCAAGGATTCGATCCTTATTGCCAAGGTGTCCGACGGGTCCCGGGGTCTGGGGAGCGGGGAAGAGGGGAAGCAGAGGGAGGGTTTGGTTATCGGGGGGTTGGGGGACCGCGCAGGGATGAACTGCCGTAAGGAAAATGGCTTATTTTAATAATGACCTTCAAGAATTAAATAAAAACCACAATAATCACGGCAGATTAGCAAGAACAAGCCAATTAAATACAAAACAGGCTTTGTAAAACGCCGTGGCAGATAAGGCAGGGCTGCAGCCTTCCCGAATAAGTGATGAGCGTTGAAGGATTGCATAAGGTTTGGGGGGAGGGAGCTGTGGGGGGGAGTTAGTGAATATTTCAAGCCTGGCAGCCTGCCTTGGAGAAGGCAGGGGTGAAAAGTGTATCTCTGCCTGCTCCTGCCTCCGGTACGAGAGAAGAGGAGGGAGGAGGTGGGTAGGGCGGCCGGGAGCCTCAAGGCATGGAGTAACAATCCTCCAACTTTAATATCTGCTGTTTCATTTTATATTCATCATGTCAGCATAATCTGCTTTTATGGGAATTGTCTTGGTTCCCAACCAAATGCATTTAGGCCCTTTTGCTTTTAAGTTTGATTGTAATGCGAGTTGAAGACTTCAGTGAAATGTTTATATGGGAGGGTTGTAGCAACGGCGAAGGGAAAAATGGAATTACAGACTCAGTCGGATGGGATCTTGCTGTGCTTCGCTGCTGTCCCCTGCCTTCTCCTGGGCAGGTGACCTTCTGACAGGCCCCAGTCCAGGTCAGGGGCTGAGCCCCGAGAAAGGTTTTGTTTGATTTTCAAGGAAAACATGGAAATTGTAGTTTTATGGGACCCTGAGCCTGAAGAAAGGCAGGAAAAGCTCTGTTTGCCCTTTTCTTAAGTTGAGCCCATGATTAGGTGGTGATGGAGTCTGGTGGGGCTGTGGGGGAGCTGCCCTTGGTGGGCTCAGCTGAGCTGTGTGATGGGAGACGAGGGGCAGGTGGGAGAGCTGGGGGCAGGCAGCCAGGAGAGGAGACATCTCTGCCGGCATTGCAGGGGGAGCAGGCTCCCCAGGTCCTCTGGGGTGGAGAAAGGTGGTGGCCTGGGGGCTTTGGAGGGGGAGAAAGGGGTCTGGCTGGCTGCTGCGGGGAAGGAGGATCCTTGTCGTCCCTTCAGTGCTGGGAGCAGGTAGGAAGATGGTTTTGTGGCAGGTGTTTTGTGGTCTGTTTGACTCTTCTACTCGGTGTTTTATCCGTGAAGCTGTGTTTGAACCCTGGCAGAGAACTCCCTGTCTGCTAGATAAATAGCTATAGACTCCAAGTGCTTTTCCATTGCTGCCCATTTAAAACCTGAGCTGTATCTCATTCTATTTTGGTGCAGGAATGCCCTTAATTTGTTCCAAAAGCATTTGAAAGCTCTGATAACAGGCAATCTCGCCGCAGACTATTGCATCCTTTCTGATGGACGGGCTATCGCTGCTGTAACTACCGTGTAGATAGCGGAGTGACAATGCGTGTCCGGTGAAACACAGGCAGTGTAATATTCATGTCAAGTATATGAGGCCAAGAAACTTCCCTGCGTTTGGATATTGAAGGGTTCAGCAGCTGACGGGGCTTGAAAAGGCTTTTCTTCTTTTGTGAGCAGCGGATCTGATTGAAGGCTGGTGATGTCCTGGCAAGGCAGGGAGCAGTAATGGCCAGGTTTCCTGCAACACGGGCTGCAGGGGTGAAAAGCACACAGGTATTTATAAATGTATGGTAAATGGTACCCAGGCTTGGCAAGTCAATTGCCTCGCTGCTGGGTTTGCTTAAAATTGCGAAATGAATGTTAAATTGAAGTTTCTACTTTTGGAAGAGAGACCTTTTGAAAATGAAACAGGCTTATCTTCAGTCTAGGCTAAAATCCAAAAAATTGCCTATATCTCAGAACTCCCCAGAAATGGTCTCCGTGATCCTTTTAAACATCCCATGCAAAAATGCGTGTGCAAGGGAAAAAATTTGGAGAAAGATTGACCCTGGAGGTTTTGTTTTGGGGTGGGGTTTGTTTTTTTTTTATTATTATTCCTTTTGCTTCCCTAATGGGATGTAGCCTTTGGGAATTGTAGCAGTGGGGTCCTGGTGGCACCCACACCAGGTCTGCGCTGGGGGCTGGGTTTATTTTTGCCAAAATTAGGTTGACGGTTGGACAAGATGATCTTTAAGGTCCCTTCCAACCTAGAAGGTTCTGTGATTCTGTGATATAATCTCCTTTCCTGAGGTCTTTTGGGAGGGTGCAAGTGATAGTGGAAGAGGAGAGGGGGGTCATCCAAGGGGGTGGTGCAAGAGGACGCTGCGTGCAAGGGGAGGGTGTCAATGATGGTGAAAAGGTCTACTGCAGCGGGGTGTGTGATGAGTGTGTAATGGTGTAAATCAGCCTCTCCTGTGGGTGACTGTCCCTCGGAACAGAATTAAGATGCCTTTGCATAAGCAGAGCTGTTTCTTGAGGCTTCTGTGCTGTCCCATGGCCTGTCTCTGTAGCAGACCTTGGGATATCTATCCTGAAGCTGAGTTACTGCTTTTAGCCCTAAAAGTAGCATTTGTTGCAATTTTAATTAGAGAAGGAGTCGCCATTCAGCACAGACCTTTGAAGCAGCACCAGGCAGACGGCTGCAGTTAAACAGCCCTGATATTCCTCTTGTTTTGTTCTTACTTTTGCCGCTGTAAGAAAACTCCTGCTTTAGCCTCTCTGGAGGCGAGGGACACAAAACTCTCATTTCATTGATTCCCGGCTCTTGCCCAGGCTGGCTCACAGGGTAAAGGGTGGAAGGAACACTTCTTGCTGCCGATTTGCTCCAGCAAAGGGCTATTTAGATCAAAGGAGGGAAGGGATTATTAGGAGCCATCACATCGCAGTGACAGGGAGTTCACGCCTTCCCTCCGAAATGCAAGCGAGGGCTCTTGATGGGTCCCATGCCCGGTCAGGAGCTGTTTGGTTTTTCTCCTTTGAGTGCTCAGATGTGCCTAGAAATTTGGGGTAAGGACAGGAGCTGTGCTGGGGAGGCAGAGATAACGAGCACTGCCCTCTGATTAGATGCAGGTGATGGTGCAGCCAGCTCAGGTGTGGCAGTGGTGTAATTAGTGAGGTACTGGAATCAGGGAGCTGGTGGTAAGGGGGTAACCTTGTCCCTACCCTCGGCCAGGGGAGGTCCTGCAGGACCAGGGCAGGATGGGGACTTCTCTGGGAGCTGAGAGGGGTTGGCTCCCTTTTAATCCATGGTGGAAAGTCAGGAGCCTGCTGCTGGAGGATATATGGCTTTCAGGGGTAAGAAAAATTGGTCCTCAATAATCAAGAGGGCTTTTTTATTTTTCTTTTCTGGGTTGGGAGGTGGGTCTGTAGAAGTGGAGGTGCCTGGTCTTGTAACCTGCATGCCTGTGGGCCAGCACCCAAGTGTCTTGAGGCATCTCATCCTGAAAGGTGTGGGTGACTCCTCATGGCAGCCTCAGCCGGGCTTGTTCCTTCCTCCTTCTCCGCCGGGAGCTGGAACTGGATGTGCTTTTGCCCAGCTGGGTTCAGGAAAATGAAATGCAAAATGCCACCACCATTACCCTGGCTGCTTTTCCTGCCGGGCAAAAGCCCTGGCCTCCCCTCTGACCCTCTCATGAGTGATGCTCTGTGGCCAAGGTGTAGAGGAGGACCTTGTCAGCGTTCCCACCAGGGTGCCAGGGGAGCCTGAACTCATGCTGTCAGCCTTTCTGGAGCAGACAGGCCGTACAGATTGCAGGACACGGTCTGTTATAGCTGGTTGCTCTTCCCAAACAGGAGGGAATTGAATTTGGGTCTCCCACAAAGCGGGTGATTGCCGAAGCTGTGGGCCCGGTGACTAAGAGGACCTGACTTCCTTCCCATTGCTTATATTGCAAATGGGAAAAACAAACACACACACACACACACACACACACACACACACAAAAAAAGAGGGGGTGGAAGGAGAAATATTTTGGCTCATTTTGCGCTAGTATTTTTTTTTTCGGTTTTGATTCGGTTGCTAAACTGCCAAATCAGTTCTGTGCAGAGCCTGCGTTCAAGGCTTGATGGGCAGCTGTGGAGCTGTCGGCGCTGCTGCCGGCGTCTGCTGCTGCCGGGCCAAGGAGGGAACCACAGCTGAGCCCCGGAGCTGCTGGCTCCGGCTCTGCAGACCTGGGAATGGCTTTTTGATTACACGGGGCATGGGTTTTCCCAGCCCCTAATTAGCCAGGTGTGATGCCCGCAGTCTGGGGAAGCTGCCGCCGTGGATGTGTGTGCTGGGATGCTGTTATCCCAGCTCCCACGGTGCTGAATGCCATAAATTGGGATCGGGTGGGATGGAAAACTAACAGAAGGCTGCAGAAGAAGACCAACAGACCTGCAACCCTGAGGTCAATAGATATTCATCAAGCGTGGTGGTTATCTCTTCTTATACCTTATAGCAGCCTTCCAGTCCCTAAAGGGGCCTATGGAAGAGATGGGGTTGGGCTCTTGATCAGGGAGTGGAATGATAGATTGAGGAGGAATGGTTTTAAACTGAAAGAGGGGAGATTGAGATGAGATCTCGGGAAGAAATTTTTCTCTCTGAGGGTGGTGAGAGCCTGGCCCGGGTTGGCCAGAGAAGCTGTGGCTGCCCCATCCCTGGAGGGGTTCAAGGCCAGGTTGGAGGGGGCTTGGAGCAACCTGGTCTGGTGGGAGGTGTCCCTGCCCGGGGCAGGGGGGTGGAACTGGATGGCCCTTAAGGTCCCTTCCAAACCAAACCATTCTGTGGTTCCTTCTGGTGCTCCTTAGTGCCACCTTGGTGTCTGGAAGAAGGTTTCCATTGTAAATGCCGGCAGAGTATGTGCTGATGTCTGCATTTTGACTTGGTCGGCACCAAGTGTCCTCCTCCTACCCTGTGCTGATCCACAGCCCTCCCCAGGCTTGGCTGCAGCCCTCTAGAAGCTTCTTCCATCTTTTTTGCAAGGAAAGCTGTAGGAGGTTAAAGGCACCTTGTGCAATGTGTTATTTACTGTTGTTGCCTTTCTAGTCCCAAAATCCCAGGGCGCTTCGTAGCCCCTTGCTTTTTATTAAGGAAGACAACTGTAACTGTTCCTGTGTGGGGGAAATAGCAGATAGAGGCCAAAAAACAACGCTCGAGCTCATCCTGCAGAACAGAAGCAGTACTAGGGGCATGACTCAAAAGTCTTGATTTCCAGGCGTGCTAAGAATACCACTCTTTTAGCATCGTGGAGAAAACTGCTCCTCAGTTGCATGTTTTGTCCCCGCAGAGATGTCAGGGACCGTGGCTGACATTTCGCTGGTGCACTGGAAGCAGCAGTGGCTGGAGAACGGCACCCTGTACTTCCACGTCTCCATGAGCAGCGCCGAGCAGCTCTCCCGGACCACCCCCCCGAGCCTCCAGGAGCCTTCGGAGATCGTGGAGGAGCAGATGCATATTCTTCATATCTCGGTCATGGTGAGTCAAAGCTGCCAAAGGCATCAGAGGGGACGAAGGACAGTCTGGGAGGGGATGGTGGCTGGTAGCCAGGTTGTGGTAGGAGGGTGGTGAGTCTGGTTTGCAAATGTCCATGTCCCTTCTCGATTGGATCTCCAGAGAGGGAGAGATGTGTTTGAATGGGCCAGGAAAATAAAGAGTGGTTGGGCTTTATGAAACAAAATAAAACATTGTAGGGAAGAAGCTGTTGGGAGGATAACAAGGAAGGTGGTGGTTCTTCCTACCTCTGCTGGCAACTGGTGAGGTGCCTTGATGGAGTATTTCTCCTTGGTCTTGTGTTTGGGCACGTGCAAAGGCAAGATTTTGGGCTTGGCTGTTCCTTCCTGAAGGTTTCTGAAACTGAATTTCACCTGTCAAGCGGGTAATGGCTGTAGCACAACATCCTTCTCTGGCAAAAATAAATAAAAAAAAAGATCCAAATGCTTTGAATATCTCTGTCTCAGGTGTTTATGTGACCTTTTATTAACAACTCATGTATGTGCTCGGTTGCCTTTTAAAATGCTTATTTTGGTATCTTACGAGGTGGTTGCCTACGTATTTGGATCTGGTCCATCATCCCTCTGTGCTTTAGAGTTCCATCTGTAAAATGGCACTAAATGTATCGCCCCTTAACTCTCATCGGGATAAACTATCCCATCAAGAAAAGAAAAAAGAAGTTAGGCTTTTAGAGCCTGTGTATGGGGATGTCACCAATTTGCCCAAAAAAATTCTTTTATGGAATTGGGGATCCCATTGCAAGAACCCTCTGCAAAAGGTGCATCTGTTCGTATCTCGGAAGCCATGTGTCATCTCCACACCTTCTGTTCCTCGTTTTGACAGGAGGAGCAGAGGCGATGGCTGCACAGCGCCTTTATTTTTTCCCATTTGAACAAGCAGCTATTTGGCTTTTACAGCTTAAATCTGGGTTTTTTGAGTGTGTCAGCCCTTTGTCGGTGGGGCTTTAGGTTGGGCACCGAGTGCGAGTGAGCACGGACAGAAGCTTTGCGTTCAGGCTGTCGGGCAAGATAAGATGCAGTACGATGGCAGGGAGAGGAGTCGGGGGCTGCAGCTCACTGGGCTGGATAGGGAATGGTTTTATGTCCCACTAAAAATGTCAGTCTGATGGAGTTCCTTTGACAGGACGACAGGAGATGGGCACAAACTGGAACATAAGAAGTTCCACCTAAACATGAGGAGGAACTTCTTCACTGTGAGGGTGGCAGAGCCCTGGAAGAGGCTGCCCAGAGAGGTGGTGGAGTCTCCTTCTCTGGAGACATTCAAACCCCACCTGGACATGTTCCTGTGGGACATGCTCTGGGTGGACCTGCTTTGGCAGGGGGGTGGACTAGGTGATCTCCAGAGGTCCCTTCCAACCCCATGTGATTCTGTGAGGTTTTTTTGGGGGAGGGAAGGTAAAACTGGTATACTTAGACAGTGAGCCTGCAAAACTAAGTGAGAGAGCAAGGAATGAAGACAGCAAAACCTAAGCCTGAGGTGTGAGAAGCTTGTTTTGAGTCGGTGTGAATGTGGGAATGCTTGGCTACTGTGGGCAAAGCTGTGCCACAGAGAAGTGGCTGTTGGGGGCACCGGCTCTGGAGCCTGGTGAGCACTGCAATTGCTTGAAATGCAGGTTTCCTTTAGCAGGGAGAGATTCAGTCCTGGACCTCAGACCTTGCTGAAGCTGATCTTTCTCAACAAAAAAAAAAAAAAAAAGATTATTGTAATGGATTGATGCTTTGGATAGAAAAATGAGTTTCTTTGAAAATATCCTCCCTCAAGCCTTCAGGTGCTGTGCCTCGGGGCACAGGAGCAGCGATGCCGGTGGGGTGGAGGTGAAGGCATCGCTGTGAGTGTCACAGCAGGAATGGTTTTGCCCTCAAATCCTGAGTTTACCAGCCAAGATATGCTTTGTCGCATCTCGCTGAGGCTGATAGCCTGGGAACATCCACGGCTTTGTGGTGAGAGTTAACCCGTGCCCTCAGCCTCTCCTGCAAGTGAGGGGAAGGCAGGAGGGAGACAAAATGAGCCGTAATCCCACTTTCTTTATAATTCCTGATGCTCATTGCAATAGGAGCCGAGGTCCCAGGCAAGGATGTGGATCCAGGGTGGGGTATGGGCTGGACATGTCTCCCTGGAGAGGCTGAAGCCCAGGGGTGTTTCTTCCCTGGGTCAGGATTGCAGCACAGACTTGAAACTTTGCCCAGTTGTTGGTTTTTATTTTTTTTTTAAGAAGATTCATTAACTTTTTGAGTGAACCCGAGCCAAGTTTTGAGTTACTAGCAGAAGATAAATGTGTGTTTTGTTGGTTTTGGTCCCCTCCCCTCCGCCCTCGAGACCACATGGAGTTCTGCAGCTAAAGTAAAATGGGGCGAAAGTCCTGTTTCTTGGGTGAAGTATTTTCTCCGAGTCCCCAGGCTCTTCTCGGCCTGCTTTCCCACGCCTTTACCTCCCTCCCTGAGCCCAGCTAAATGACATCCCAGCGAGCCCCCATCCCTGGAGCTCTCCTGCCTCCCTGGCAGAGAGGTTCCCCGGCCGTTGGATCCAGCGTGTGTGGTACCCACTCCCCTGCATCCCTCCTCCTGCCTCCAGGTGCAGCTGGACATCCCTAGGACCCCCTTTCCAGCTTCTCAAATATTTCTCCTTTTGCTTCCTACCATAAATAAAGCCTGATGTGTCCCACGTTCTTTCTATAGACTACACCAAAACCATTCCCGCTATGCAGGAGGAGTTGGAGCCCCCCCAGCACTGCCTGGGCGATGCAGGCTCTGCGTGCCCCGTTCATCATCAGCCCAGCATCTCGCTACGGGGGACAGGAGGAGACAGGGGAAAGTGCTTCCTTCCATCTCCTTTAAGTGGCTGTAACACTCACTTTTACCTGTCTCCTCGTCCTCCAGCTGAGTTATGGAAAGCCGGGGAAGGTTTGCCTGGGGGATCTCGCTAATCCCATGCTTAGGGAGTGCTCTGGCAAAGCTTTATTGGGCAGTGAGACATCTCCGAGCCTTGTCCCTCTGACAGGGATGTTATTTTGGATTTCTGGAGATGTTTATGGCTTGGCTGGTCGCTCTGGCTCTGAGTGGGGCCTCCGGGAGTGCGTGTAAATCCTGTTTTAACTCCTCCTTCCAGTGATTTTTGCCTGTTGGTGTGTGGCTTTCTGCTTTGGGATGGGTTTGCTTCCAGTGCAGCAGGATCAGGACCACCAGTGTCTGTGACCCCCATGCCCTGGGGCCACCATCTGCCTCTGACAAAAGCTGTGGGCACTGGCTGATCGTGACCCCCTTCACATTTCCCTTCTTGAGCTCAAGGGCATCTTTGACAGCAAAATAATACTTGATTTTTTATTTTTTTTCCTGTTCCTCACTGTTTTTTCTTAATCTCTCCCCAGTGAGACATAACATTAATTACTGCAGTTAAAGGGAATTCAGTCTCCATTACTGTCTGCCACCCCTTTCCTCTGGCTTGAGCGTCTGAAATTTGTCTCCCAAATGAAAAGAAGGAAGGAAGGGGAAAAAAAAATATGCAAATGCTAGATTTTATTTATTTACCTTTTTTTTGGTATGCAGTGTCAAGTAGAAAGGAATCAATATTTTTGTCATTACGCCTGTTGTGTTTTTTCCCCATAATCTTAGCTGTCATTTGGGTTTAATTGTGTTGTTTCCTCTTGTGTGGAAGTAAATCTTATCTGTTTTGGATTAAAATTCAATGAAGGTCACAGCAGCTCGAAAACTTACCAGGCTGCAGCAATTAATGTTCATTTGGCTTTGATAAATTGGAATGTTCCCCACAATAGGACTGGAGTGGATTTCAGAAGCAATAATTCTTCCATTAACTCAATGATTCCTCGTGTGATGGAGCGTCTTGTCACTGCTCTGTTTGTCATCTGTCACTTCAAGGATGTGGGCATATGCCTGATATGATTTATCATGATTATCGGGGATGCTGGTGTCAAAACATTTTAAACCACTAATTATTCCAGCCTTGTAAATTGCTGAATTTAACAAAATGTAAGAGATATTTATTTTTTCTGTTGTCCCCCACCATCTTGTGTCTCTGTTTAATTATTGCTCTGCGTCATGGTAAATTCAGACCTGGGGTCATGTCCAGCAGCGTTTGTACATGGGGGTTTATCTGTGGGGCTCTGGGGAGGTGGAGGAGTGGGGATGGGTAGGACAGGGGTGGTTTATCTCTGCACTGATCCACCTCGCAGAGCTTTGGTCGGACCATTGCACCCATCGGTCCTCCTGGCCCTGCTGTGCCTGGGATGCAGGTTTGGGAAGAGGATGCAGAGCTGCATCCCATCCCGCTGGCAGAGGGATGGGTTTTCATCCCTTAAACCTGTGTGAGTGATGCTGGTGAAAGCCATGGCTGTGGGAGATCTGAGCTGGGACCGTGTAGGTGTGAGAAGGAGCTACGTGTTGCCTCTGCTCCATCTCCAGCGGAAATAAGGTGGACTGTTTTTTGAGAAAAGTAACAAGCAAAAGCCTTGTTTCATCTCGTCCCGTCGCTCTGCAAGGGAGCGTTTCAGTGTCTGGAATAAAAGGTGACCAGACCTCATCAGGCTGCTTTTTTTTATATCATTATTTTTTATTTTTAATGCCTGCTTTCTGCTGGCTGTTACTGGCAGTAGACAAGTTAGCTGCAGGTTTCTAGGTCTCCCAGCGGATTTTTTTCAGCTCTTATTTATACGACTTTCCTTTTTTCTCCTTGTCCTTATGCATCCTGATGCTTCCCTTATGATCAGCCGTTGGTGCTGTGCTCCGTCAGCCTCTGAGCCGGGTACAAAGTGTGCTCTTAAACGCTCTGCTGTGATTTAGCATCCTGCTCTGAAACGGAGCCGGGGAGGGGTCCTGTGTGCCCCACGCACCCTCCAGGTGGGTCCTGGCGAGCGCCGATCCTCATGGCAGCTGGGGCAGCTCTCAAGTTTGCTACGTGCCGCAATAATATCCGAGAGCTGCTGCTGTCTCCCCTCTGAAGCTGCCATCGCCATAGAGGGCCATGACAAGTGCATTCATTTGCTCTTTTCCCCCCATTTTTTGCCATTACCTGTGACCCATCACATCTCTCCCTCCCTCCACGCTCAGCTGCCCATGTTTCCTTGGGGAGCCCGTGTCTCATTAGGCTCTGGGCTTTCAGCTCGGCTGCTCACCATCGTGGGGGTGGCATTGTGCTTGGGATGCGATGGCATCCGTCCCCTGGTGGGACGAACCCCTTGGCTGCCCTGGACACAGCATCCATCCAGCATGTGGGATAGGATGCTGAGGTCTTCTCCAAAACCCGTGCAAGCCCAATTGCCTTTCTATCTGCTGGCAGGGGTTATTCTCCTTCCCATGGGTGGATATAATGCCATACCAGTGTAACTGGGCTTATCTCAGCGTGCACGGGAGGGGAGAAGAGGCTGAAACCCTTTGCAGAGCTGGGGCGATTCCCATTCTCCACAGAAAACAGCTCTTCCAAGAGAGCTCCAGGTTCCACAGGCTTCGGACGCATCCGTGTGTAGGCTCCTTTAACTCTGGCGTTCCCCTCTCCTTGGCCATCGGTTGAGTGGTGTCTCATTTTCCTACCCAACAGAATTTCATCCTCTTTGGTGGAAAAACCTTCCAATGGATTTACTTCCCTCCCGACCCCAAGCTCACAGCCTGCATGTCCTGTGGGATGGTTGGCTGTTCCAGTGGAGCTGGGTGCTCTGGTGGATACAAAACGTTGCTTGAGCCTTACTCTGGTACCTTGGACCCTGTCTTGCTGATGGCAGCATTGGAGCTCCTGTCAGCCAGCTCAATTGGGGGAAAAAAAAACCAACGGTTTAACATGAGTAATGAGGTAGTGAAGAAGGCACAACATCTGTGTCATCATTTCTGCACCAGGAGGTCAACCAGATTCATAAAACATGCACTTCCAGCTTATGATATGTTTAGGAATTAATTAAGGTAGGGAGAGAATTGCTACTGCAGCAGATTTCCTCATCTGAAAGATATTAAAAAGCTAAATTGATCTCCAATGAGCTGTTTTTATTAAAAACCAAAAAGAAATGCCCCCCAAACCCCCAGGAGTTGGGCTCAGTGTCTCCCTGTGTGGGAATCATGTTCCTCGACTCCTCATGTGTGGGGAGAGGAGAAGGAGGTTCCCACCCCAACGTGCTGATGGGTGGAGTGTCCCCAGGAGGTGGATGGGAGCCACAGGCTCTGTGGTGACAATGGACCAAGCCATTGGCACCCTGCCCACAGCAGTGTCCCAAGCTCGGCTGCTCACCATCTGCTGGAGGTGGCCCTGGGCTGCTTTGGGGTGGCCAAAGGGGCTGGTGGGCCCTTTGCTGGGTCTAGTGGCCCAAGGTGGTGGGGCTGAGCCCTTGCAGACCCTGTCAAGTTGGGGACTGGAGCTCGGCCCAGAGGAACATGAACTTCACCCCTGAGAACCGTTACCTGCCCTGTGCTGTCCTGAGCACCTTGGGGACAGTAATGAGGTCATGCCTGAGCACTTCAACTGGTTCCAGGGGGTTGCTGGTGGGCGAAGCTAGAAGGAAGGCTCCCAGTCCCTTTGCCCAGATGCTGTCGGTGGCATCTGCTCTTTCCCAGGGTGGGAACTTTCTTTGGCTTCAAGTTTCATTTCAATAATGTGCCATTAACCAACTTTTTGTGGGCTGGGAGAAGCACCCTTTCATTCGCCCCCCCACCCTCTTCTCCTCTCTCCTCCTTTGCAGAGACGGTATAAAACAGGGACTAAGTGTAGTTAGTGATGTGCGCTTGTATTCAGGGAATTCATCTGGGGGGGATTTGTCTTTGAAGTGTCACTTTTGTGACAATGGCACCTGTTAACGTTAATAATTTTTCACTAATCTCTCTTTGTTTTCTACCTTAGCTGCTGTGAATACATTAGACTCTTTATAGCTTTTTAACCAGCAGATTCCCACACCCCCCCTCTGTTAAAATATGTAACTGGAGTGCTTGATTTGCATCTCTGATAAAGCGAGGCTGAATAAATACTCTTAGTTCATCCCAACTGAGCAGCAAAGTAACTTTCTGGTGTCATCCCCAGAGCACTCGGAGCTGGTACCAGGGGGAGAAACAGCCACAGGAAGCGTTTGGGAGGGGTTTGCTTTTTGCAGATGGCATCGAAGGCGTGGGAGGGATGTGCAGCCTTAGAAAATTCCCAACCTCGACGTGCTGAGAAAAGAGGATGGAAGGGGGGGGGAGGGGGAGGAAAGTAAGAGCTCACATTGGAAAGGTGGCCGGTGTAGTCAGTGGG
>VXAK01005773.1:69732-95731 GCA_013399435.1 Arenaria interpres | reverse complement strand
TCTCTCTTTGTTTTCTACCTTAGCTGCTGTGAATACATTAGACTCTTTATAGCTTTTTAACCAGCAGATTCCCACACCCCCCCTCTGTTAAAATATGTAACTGGAGTGCTTGATTTGCATCTCTGATAAAGCGAGGCTGAATAAATACTCTTAGTTCATCCCAACTGAGCAGCAAAGTAACTTTCTGGTGTCATCCCCAGAGCACTCGGAGCTGGTACCAGGGGGAGAAACAGCCACAGGAAGCGTTTGGGAGGGTTTGCTTTTTGCAGATGGCATCGAAGGCGTGGGAGGGATGTGCAGCCTTAGAAAATTCCCAACCTCGACGTGCTGAGAAAAGAGGATGGAAGGGGGGGGGAGGGGGAGGAAAGTAAGAGCTCACATTGGAAAGGTGGCCGGTGTAGTCAGTGGGTGCTAGAGCTGGAAGGGGGATGCTGAAGTGGTGAGAAGGTGGGGGATCAAACTGCAGAAGGAAGGTTCTGGAGATGGGGTGAGGAGCACGGGAGCAGCGTGAGCTCGTGGCTGGAGGTGGGACACGCAGCCAGGCGTCGTGCGCGTCTGCCTTCGCCCCCGTGGCGGGTCCCTCCCCGCTGCTGGCGACAGCACGCTGGGTATTTTTATCCCACGGCGCGCTGGGGTTTGCCGATTATGGATTCTTGCCTTGAACTTGTTCCCTTCCTTCCTCCTCCTCGCTCTTCCCCTTCCCACCATCTGTCTGGGAGAAATCCTTGTGCGTCTGCAGCGCCGCGGGGCGTAGCCGGTGGCTTGACCTTTTCTCGGTGCTTTTTTATCTCAGCCTGGGTGAAGCAGATGGAAAAACCAGGCTCCAGTGGGGTACCTCTGCCTGGCTCCTGGAGGAAGGAGCATCCCTGTCCTGCACAGGTTGGGTATCCAGGTGCTGTGGGTCTTGCCACAAAGATGCTGGGAGGGCTGGAGCCGCTCTGCTGTGGGAACAGGCTGAGAGAGTTGGGGGGGTTCAGCCTGGAGAAGAGAAGGCTCCAGGGAGACCTTAGAGCCCCTTCCAGTCTCTCAAGGGGCTCCAGGAAAGCTGGGGAGGGACCCTTGATCAGGGAGGGGAGCCATAGGATGAGTGGGAATGGTTTTAAACTGAAAGAGGGGAGGTTTAGATTAGGTATCAGGAAGAAATTTTTCACTCTGAGGGTGGTGAGAGCCTGGCCCAGGTTGCCCAGAGAAGCTGTGGCTGCCCCATCCCTGGAGGGGTTCAAGGCCAGGCTGGAGGGGGCTTGGAGCAACCTGGTCTGGGGGGAGGTGTCCCTGCCCAGGGCAGGGGGGTGGGGCTGGATGGTCTTTAAGGTCCCTTCCAACCCAAACCATTCTATGATGCTAAGATAATTCCACGGGGGAGCCCTGTGCTAATCCTGCATGTAAAAGTGCCGGGAGTGTTTGATCGGTACCTTTGAAACATTGACGTAAACACAGAACTGCTTTGCAGCTCCCAGCCTGTGTCTAATCGCGTTAAACTGCCAGGCTCCCAACTGCATATGGCATTAAAATCGTCACGAAACTTTAATCCGGGAAAACTCCAGTGAATGCCAGCTTCTCTGGGAGGTGCGGTGGGGGCTGAGGGTGGGTGGCTTGTGATGGAGAGTGTTTTCTCCAGGGATGCTGGCGGGGTGTAGGGTGCTGGCCCCTTGCTGGTGAGACTGTGCCGTGCTGGGACGTGGCAGGGGACACCCATCACGCTCTTCAGCTCCCTGCAGGAGTAGCATTTCTCCAGCTTTCCGTCGGTACAGCCCAGGCTCTAACCCCGGGGATGCAGGGAACTGGGTGATGCTCCTCACCCTGAGGTTCCCTCTCCCTGTTTAGCTGCAGGGGAGAGCCTTGAAGGCTGGGTTGGTCTTCAGACAAGGAGCGAAATACCTTATTTTTTTTCCTTCAAACCCTGTGTTATCTGCAGATCTCGCATCTCTCGGTAGTTATTCTTGTTTGGATGCAAGCTAGAAGTGTTTGCGTCAGTTAAAATGTTGTCAGTGTCAGGGGTTGGCTTGTGTAAAGGTGATGAACCTGATGCAGAGTAGCTTAAAGGTGGTTGTGAAAGATTTTTGCATTGCAGCACTACAAGAGACTGAATTTCTCATTTGGTTGGCAAAGCCCGAAGACGGGAGTAAGTGTTAACGACAGGATGAAATGCAATATCGTATTTGTCCCCAGAAATATGATGTTTGCTTTCAGTTAGGGCTTTTTTTTTTTTTTTTCCCCCCCATTTAAAAATAAATTGGACTTAGTTTCACAAGGCAACGTTGTACTGTGAAAAGGCAGAGCGCTTTTTTGTTCAGGAAAGTGTCAGAATGAAATGTTTCTACTCTTCCACACTTCCCATATCCTCCCCGAAACCACTTAAGCTTTGGTTTCAGCTGATGTGAAACTGTCTGAACAGATAAACCATTCCTTGGAGAACCTTGCCAAGCTCTCTGTGGAGTAGCTGTGCCCAAACCACAGGAGATGCGGTGCCGTGAGGGATGGCGACGTGGCTCTGATGGTTGCCCACCAAGTTTCTCCAGCTTCTGCAGTGCCTGACCCTGGTAAAAGGGATGCTCAAATACCTGCCAGCACGAAATAGAGGGAAGAAGCTCATGCAGACGTGATTTTCTCTGATCGTAAAGCTGCAGAGGACTTTTTTTTATGTGCGTGTGGCTCTTGCTGCCGTAGGAAGTTGGGCAAAATTCCCACTGGCTTAATTGGGAGCAACATCAGGCCAAGTGTGGTTATTTTTACCTGTCACTGCTCCCACTCCGCCTCCTCCCTCCCACCTCCATCCCCCCGGACAAGAGGGAGCTAGCTCCTTTTCAGCCTTCGAAAGGTCTCTGCCAGCTCCGAGCAGCCGCCTTGTATTCACCATGTGCAGCAAAGGAAAAGGGGGGGTGGGGGGAAGTCCTTGTGCTTATTTTTAAAATCCAATTATCTAAAACTGCAGGAAAATAATTATTTTGGAAGGGAGCTGTTTGGACTGGCTGGGCTTTGCCCTGGGTGGGAGCTCCCGGAGGCTGGGCTGGATTCGGTGTGGTGGGGGCTGGAGGGGGAGCGAGTGGGAGCATCAGCCCCAGCTCTGCTGGGAAACGCTCGGTTTTCAGGGGTTTGGCATTTTATTCGTTGTGTTGCTCTTTATCCAACAGGGAAACCAGCTGTTTTCCCTTCTAGCCTCCTCCTTTGTAGCTCCTCAGGGCAGAAGAACCCCCTTATTTATTTTTTTTCAGATAGGGAGGCAAGAAACCTCCCTGCGGGAGGATGCAGCAAAGCTGACTGATGCTTTAGGAGCATCAGGTATCTCCATTTCTCTTCCCAGAGGCATATCTGGTTCTGAACTCATCTTCAGCCTCCCCTGTGGCAGGCTTGAGCTCTCCCACTCTGCTGGGCAGGGTTTTCCTCATTGCACCAAACTTATGAGACTTGGGGTGAAACCAAGGTGGTGATGGCAGCGATGGCTGCGGGAGCAGAGAGAAGCCCCGGAGTTGAATTTATCACTTATTTTGCAAACATTGGAGCGGTCTGGGTGGGGGGGGTAGGTTTGATAAGGCAGAAGTAAAGGGATGGACAGCCCCACCTGGGTCCTGTGAGCTGCAGCAGCCACCAGTGATGTGAAATTGCAGTTGGGGGAACGACTGGATGGAGGGCCCTGGTTAATGCCCCAAAGGGACTGTCAGGGTACGATTAAGCTGCAGGTTTTGCTTGGCCTCTCGTGGAGATCCATCATTATTCACGCCAGCACCGGGTCTGTCAGACTCCCTCTGCTGCAGAAATTAATGATTCGAACTCGCCGACCAGCTCGGGATGCAGCTCGGCGTGGGCTCTGAGGGTACCAGGGCCCTGGTCCCACGCTGCATCCTTGGGATGGCCGGGACCCTCGGGGATGACGAGCGTGGGGTTGGAGCATGGGATGCTAAAGTGTTTACACACTGTCCCCTACACCCTCTCGGGACCTTGTGGATTCAGGCACATTTGCAACCCCCTGAGGAAATGGTCCTTCAGCTGCGTGCAACCTCAGGCTGTTGGGAGGTGATGGGGAGGAATATTGGGATGCTGGTTTTGGAGAGCGGCATGGGGATGGAGTGGTGCCAGCCATCCGTGGGGTGGGATTAAGTAGGGAAGAAGCTCGTTTACAAACTGCAAACAAAAGCAATGATTGCTGCGAGGCTCATAGAAACAAACAGAAATGAGAGAACAGCTCCAGGTGGGTTGACCTGTGGCTTGAATTGGTGCCAAGGATTCCTCTTGCCCCGCAGCATCCGGCTAACTAGCTGTGAGGGGCCTCTCGGCTGTCTGGCTGAGCATCCAGTTATCAGGTGAGGTTTGTGGCCTTAAGCTGAGGTTATGGGAGGGGATGAAGATTCAGCTGTGCTCTCCCTGGTCAGGGAAGCTTTTCTTCCCACCTTCTGTGCCCTGCAAGAAGGGACTGGTGCTGTCACTGCCTGTAGCTCCCAGAGCTGGGGGTGACACGGCCAGCTGGTCATTGGTCCTGTTTTATACCAGACATCTTGAGAATCCGTTATCTGGGCTTGCTGTTTGGGTTTGGGGATGCTGGTTGGGTGGACAGAGCTGAGCTTCCTCTTTGAGGGCTACCTTGACCTTGTCTCAAGGCATCCTCAGTATTGCTTTTGGGGTCATTCTTTCCCAGATCCAGGTGGGGTGCTCGTGGCTTGTGCTGTGCTGAATGTTGCAGCACTAGCTGTAGCGTGGAGCCGTTTTGAATTCTCTTTGCCCTCGCCGTGTACTTGAACCGCCTCTGCCAGGCAGCCCAGCTCATCCTCCCCTTGTCTGGGGGCCAAGGGAGGAGGAGGAGGAGGAGTCAGCCAGGTTGTTCTAGTAGCTGATGCTTAGCCCTGGGAATCGGGGAATAACCTTGCCAAACTAGAGGAGTGAAGTGACCTGGTTCTTCTTCCCCCTCCACCCTGTGCTGTCTGGAAGGCAGGGAAGAGCTGGGCTGTTTGTTGGTTTGTGTTCCTCCCCGTCCCCCCAGCCGTGGCAGAGAGGTGGGGGTCTGCGGGAGCATTTCAGCAGCCTGTGACGGAGTCATGGACAGATTTTTCAACCAAGTTGCTCCTACCTTAGGATACTGACTGCTTGGGATTTGGCTACTACAATCCCTGTAGGCCCCATCCTGGAGCATGTACCCCCTCCCAGCCACCAGCCCCAGCATCCCCCACCACCACCAGGCAGAGCTTTCCCTGTGGGGTCTGGGGATGAGCTGTTCCTGCTTGTGTAAGTGCCCCCCCAGCCAAGATGGATTGGAGTGAAACATTGACCTTGGCAGCCGCAGACCCTCAAAGGATGTACATCCCTGGCTGGCTTTGGCTTCGTGGATGGAGGTAGCCCTGGGCGGAGATGACCCATGTTGGCTTTGGGTGCTCCACAGAGCACGTGGAGATCCTGATCTTGCCAACCAAGATCTGCGTGGAAGGAGCTCTGTGTAGAGGTCTGCTCTGCTCCCAGGGCTGGATGGACCTTTCCGGCCATTGCACAGGGCAGCTGAGCTTGTAGAGGTACGTGGTGCTCAGCTTGGCAGCGTGATGCACAGCGATGGGAAGAGCGGCTTTAATGGGCCAGGGGAGGTTTAGATTGGATATTAGGAAAAATTTCTTCACAGAAAGGGTTATCCAGCATTGGAATGGGCTGCCCAGGGAAGTAGTTGGGGCACCATCCCTGGAGGTGTTCAAAAGACGGGTTGACAGGGTCCTCAAGAATATGGTTTAATGATTTATTATTTTTTTTATTGCTTATTTCTTATTTATTTTTTTGTCAGAGTTAGGCTGATGGTTGGACTAGATGATCTTTAAGGTCCCTTCCAACCTGGACGATTCTATGATTCTGTGATTGTCGTGTGCTGTGTGTCTCTGCCAGCTGCTGTTCTAAAGTGATCACGCTCCATCTGACCGTGCCTTGCCTGTTGCCTGGGTGTCTCTGTGGACATAAAGTCTCTCCCCATGCTCCCTTTCCATGCTGGGGTGCTTTCCCATCACCCATTCTGCTGCAGCGGCTGGGTGGGGGCTATACATCCCTCCTTGGGTAAACCCATCCTGTTTAACAGCGCTGTCCTGCAGCTGAGGACAGAGCTGTCACCCGGACTGGGGGGACTCTGTGTGTGTGTGCTGTGCTCAGGTTGTTCCTGGGCTGGATGGCTGTCCCTTTGCTCTCCATCCTTGTTTCTCCCTGGAAACAAGCAAATAGCCATCAGACTTGTCCTGTCCTTCCCTGGGATGCTGCTGCTCCCGGCCGCGATGCTCCAGCCGCGGAGGGTTTTGCCCTCTGTACCCTCTGGGTGCTGGTGAGCTCCTTCCTGCCCCAGCATCCTCAGCAGAGCAGTCACCTCGGTGGGGACTGCCAGGCAGGCGAGGGAGAGGAGGCTCAGAGCCTCTCTGCCAGCCACCCTGCCTTTTCAGGTCAGGAAATTTTGAGGCAAAATCCCTCTGTTTCCCTCCTGCTGCCCTCCAGCCTGTTGGCCAAGCTGCGCACCTGGCAGCGCTCATCTCTATGAGCTGGGGCGAGGGCACTGGGATGGGCATGATGGGGAGACCTTGGGGTTGCCTTTGGGGGCTCTGTACGTCAGCGTGGAGTGCAGGGGGGTCTGTGACAAATGGGGATGCATCCTCTATCCTGACTGGAGGATGCAGGAAGGGCAATGCCTTTGCCTTGGCCATCCAGCAATGCAATGGCCCCAGGGTGCATCCACTCGCCTCCTGCCACATCTCCATCCCCTCAGCTCAGCCACGTTTCTCGTAGCAAAATACAGTGGTTTGGGTTTTGGTTTGTTTTTTTTTTTTCTTCCTTTCCTTTTTAAATGGCCACTTTTCGCTTTTTTTCCATGCTCTTCCTCCTTGGCATGCAGGTCGGTGAGGGGAGGGAGCCTCCAGCCAAGCTCTCCATCACATGTCCCTTGTTTTTTGTGTGTTATTTTTTCCCCGGTGCTGCCCTTGCCAAGGGAAGGACATTGTGTAGCCGCTGAGACTGGCAGGGGCTGTAACGCTGCCTGCCAATAGCCTCAGTGTCTGAAAAGGCTTAGGAAATCCAAGCTCTAAATTAGCTCCCAAATCTTCTTCTTCCCTTTCTCTGGTTAGATCGCCCCGCAGAGCAAGCCTCAGCTTCCCTTTTGTCGCCAGGCTCTGCAGCTCTGCTGGGGGGGACTTTGCCCTGGGGAGCACAATATGATGGTCCCATGGGGATACTGGGAAGATCCTTGGCGTGGCATGGTGTGGCTTGAGGCAAGCTGGAGCACCTCGGGGAGCAAGGAGTGGTGGTGGGGGCAAATTTCTGGTGTGCCTTCTCCCAGCCTTTGGCACCCCATCCCGCTGCCTGGCTGCCTCACCTTTGGCAAGGACGTCGGGGTTCCCAGCTGGGGCACTGCAGAGAGCGGGAGGGGAGTGGGAAGCTGATGGATGGCTGCCAAGAGCATCCCTGGGGAGGTGGGAGCATCCCTGGGGAGGTGGGAGCCTCCCCAGCCTGTGCTTGCCCCAGGGATGCTGCTGAGAGCGGCCAAGGTCACGGCAGCGCTGGCAGCACACACAGCCGGGACATCTGGGGCCAGATGAATCTGGAGAAGGGCAGCAGGAGATGTGTTGGCTGCCTGTCTGGGAGAGGAGGGGACAACCTGTGCTGTGTCCAGCTGTCACTACCCTCCAGCACCCCGTTTCTGCCCTTGCCAGGGCAGGGCTGTGAGATGGCAGCAGCCCCGCGACCCTGCGCTGGCAGGGTGTCTGCAGGACATCTGCCTCGGTGAGAGGTGGTTTTGGAGAAGACTGAGCCTGGGGAGCAGTTTTGCCCGGCAGCGTCGCTGCGTTTCAGCATGGCTGTGTCACGGGGCTGTGTGTTTTACTTCTGCTTTCTCCTCTCCTGAGGGAGAAATGGAAAGGGCTCAGCTTTGCCGTCTCTCCTGGAAATTAAGGCTTCAGCTCTGCAAACCCCTGGCGGTTGGTTCAGCATCATCCCCCACTGGCACCCCAGCCTTCACCACCGAATGCAAATTGTTATTTAAATATCTCCAACAACTCTCTGTAGGTATCTTTAGGCGCTCAGGTGCTGCTGTGAACAGAGTGCAGGCATCACATCTGGTACGATCTCCTTACCCCGAACCATCCCAGAAAGGTGGTGTTCACCTGGTGCTTTGGGGCCGCCGGCTTCCCGCCTGGCTTTGCCTGTGGGTGAGGAAGGGCATCCTTCCCCGGAGGGCTGAGCGTCGCCAGGGTGGGTTGCCGCAGCTCTCGGCGAGGGATGCCGGAAGCATCGCTCCCTCTCGGGGACCCCGGGAGGTGGCACGTGTGTGGGAGAGAGCTGGAGCTCTGCAGAGCAGCCTCGGGCAGTGAAGTCTGCCCGCTTCATCCTGGCGGTGGGTACCTGGGGAAACAGCAGAGGAAAATTCCACTTCTCGAGGCAGGCAACTTGGGGTTTTTTTGTATTATTTTCTTTAAAAGGCTCTGTCAAGCTCCCTCTGCTCCCCGCGCCGTGCAGCCAGCTCTGAAGCAGGAGTGATATTTTCTGCCAATGCAATGATTAGCCTTTCTGCTAATGACCCAAGAACGGTGTCCAAAATAAATGAGCCCAACCTGCTCATCTTATTAGCCAAATGATTGCAAAGAAAGAGGAAATATCTGCAAAAAAAAAATAAAAAAAAAAAATCCGCTTAGGCAGCTGGAATTCGGAAGCGTGTTGGAGTTGTGGCTCGAAGTGTGGAGAGGAGCCATATGTCTTCAAAAAACCCATCCTCTCCCAGAGTGGGGAGAGCCTCTGCGTTATAAGGGGGAGTCTGTTCACCCCCTGCTCCCCCTTTTGAGCGGTGACCCTGTGGGGCCGGAGCTCTGTTTGTCCCTGTGCTCTGCTGGTTCTCAGGGCTGAGAAGGTGGTGACAGGCAGATATTTCTCCTCCTGTCTTCCGTGTCTGGTTTTGTGGCTTCCCACAAGGTCAGGCAGCAGCACGGGGATCATAGAATCATATGGGGTTGGAAGGGACCTCTGGAGATCATCTAGTCCAACCCCCCCACCAAAGTGGGTCCACCCAGAGCAGGTTGCACAGGAACATGTCCAGACAGATTTTGAATGTCTCCAGAGAAGGAGACTCCACCGCCTCCCTGGGCAGCTTGTTCCAGTGCTCTACCACTCCCACAGGAAAGAAGTTCCTCCTCGCGTTTAGGTGGAACTTCTTATACTCAAGTTTGTGCCCATTTCCTCTTGTCCTGTTCCTGGGCACCACTGAAAAAAGACCGGCCCCATCCTCCTGACACCCACCCTTTAAGTATTTATAGGCTTTGATCAGATCCCCCCTCAGCCTTCTCTTCTCTTGACTAAAAAGACCCAAGTCCCTCAGCCTTTCCTTGTAAGAGAGATGCTCCAGGCCCCTCATCATCTGTGTAGCCTCTGCTGTACCCTCTCCAGCAGATTCCTGGATGTTGGTGAGAGCAGTAAGTCAGTCAATCTTCAGGAGTTGGTTTTATGTCCTTCAGGCTCTTCCCGGTGCACTTGGCAAGGTCCTGGAGCATCCTTCTTTGATGTGAGAAGGAATAAAGGGAGAGGTGTAGAGGCACAGGGGCGTTTCTGCAGGGAAGGGAGGTGAAAGGGGGCTCCTTAATGCCAGCCCTATCCCCTGGATCAATGTCATCCTCAAGTGAAATGAGAAATCCCTTGGGAAGGGATTTTATGTGAGTGAATTGGATTTGAAAGGTGACTTGTCTCCCCGATTGCTGTTCGTGCATCTTGGTGTCTCTCGCCAGCTGAAAGCCCTGACCCCAGCATGAGGTTTTGTGGGGGGTGACAGTGGTGTGACCATCCTGGAGAAGGGGGCTGAGGCTCGAGGCTGAGACAAGCTCTAAACGCATCACCCTGTAGCCCTAAAACCATGTCGCATCAGAGGCTGCTCACGAGTCTCTCATCTTATTTGATAGCAGAGAAGAACGCCCTTGTTCCTCTTGTCCCCTCCAGCTGGGGAGACTGGCTCACGATGCACGAGGCTCTAAAAATTGCTGAGGAAGAGAAGGAGGAGGTCATCCTCCTTCCAGCACCCGGCGTGCACGCCATATGCTTCCCTGACCTTCTCCATAGCGTGGGCAATGTGAGCTCCGGTGTGCCTGCTCGCTCGCTTGGCACGGCAGCTGGGGCCATGGGCTGATCCTGGGGTCCCACCAGCCCCTCTTGGCATCGCGGGGCTGGATGTCCCACCGGGGCTCTTCGGCAGGCAGGTACACAGAGCTGGCGTGTGACCGAAAGCACTTCACCCATGTTATATGTTTAGGGGTGTGTATATGAAATATATGCTTTATATACATATGTGTGTATATCCCTATATTTATATATATGTAATTTTTCTGGGCTGGGATCTGGAGGGTGCAATGTACAGAAATAGGACCCATGACTTCTTTATTTTTTAGCCTAACCGCTTTCATACGTAGCTAGTTCCTTGCTCTTTTCTGTTTTACACAGAACTTAAATTGTGCTTTGGACTTCTTCCTTCCTTTCCTAATTGGTGAGGGAATTGCTAATTGTGTGTTTTTGTTCTGAGGAGCTTCAGGTTTAAACGATTATCGGGGCTGGAAAACATCCTGTCAGTGCAAATAGGGAAAACGGGAACGTGGAGTGGATTCGCAAACGGCTCTTGCTGTCTGTGCACCCATCGGTGTCTTCTGCTGCACCGAACCCCCCCTGGGAAGCACCTTGGGTCCCCGGGGTTTGGGGGCCGGTGGGAGGCGGGGGCGAGTGGCAGCCTCACCTGCACGCCCCGGGCTGCACGAGCCTAGTGTGTGCTCCGGGAAGCCTTGGCTTGTGCTAGTTTGTCACTGTCATCCTCTCAAACAAGTTTTTCAGGTTAATGCCGGAGTGGTTTGGCTTTGGCAGGTGTGGCGTTGTGACGCAGAGTTGTTTTTTGGGTTTTTCTTGAGTAGGGGAGTTGTTTCAGTACCCCAAACCTCCCACCCTGTCGATGGGGCTGGCATCAGTTGGGAGACTCCAGGGATACTGCTTTTCTCCTGGGTTTTGTGGGATGAGGATGACTTTTCCTTATCTCCGGAGTGGAAGGGGTTTGGAGAGGTCACTGAATCCCTCTCTCTGCCCGCGGGCAGGATCAATAACCCTTTGTCGCTGGTGATGGATGTTTCTCTGTCCTGTTCTGCAAGACTCCCCCGTCCCCCCAGGCGGTACCTGCGCTATCAGAGGTGGGCTTGAACCCGTGGCTGACCTGAGGAGGAGCAGCTCCACAACCCCCCCCCCCCACCCCCCAAAAAATGCTGCCTTCAGCCCAACTCTGCAGCAGCCTAATATTTCACATAACATTTATGGTGTTTGGACTGATGTAAATGAGCAGGTGGTTGGAAGTGATTGATGGAAATCCTTTTCCTGTAAATGTTTTGCTCCGAGGATTTAGCTGCAAGTATCTTGCTCCGGGTGGAGTGCAGGAATGTGGGGTGACATCCTCCTCCTCTCCTGCTGTTGCCGGTGGCTCCTTGGCCAGAGGTCACAGACACGTGTGTGTGGAGAATGACTGACTGCCATTTAAGAAGAGGTGTCTAAGGACTTGTATTTTTCTTTCCAAGGTGTCTCTTGAAAAATGGGCAATGCCCACGCTCCACGTAGCCACCTCCATTCTTCTTGCTCCCACAGATGTCGGTGTTTTGGGAGTTTTGGTGCCTGAGGCTGGGGTGATGGAGACCCCTCGGTTCTAGGCTTTCATTCCCTGGGGCTCGTTTTCGCTCTGTGCAGGACACTTTCAGCATCTGGTTTTAAAACAGACCCCTCCCCATCCAGCTTGTGCACCTGGTCCTAGATAAGTACCCGGGCTGCTCCTCTGTGGTCCCTGGCACAGATCTGTCCTTGGATTTATGGATTTATCCTTTTCCTGCTCCCACGAAACAGGGGCAGGGCTGTTCCTGGGTTGCCAAAAGGACACTGGGGTGCCGGGATTTAACGCTTTTCAGGCCAGATAGAGCTCTGGTGGGGGCTGAACACAGGTCTTGTTCCACCTGGGCATTTGCAGCCCAGGCAGGGACGCGGCTGCCGAGTGTGTAACTTTACTCACCCCGTGCTCTTGGGACGGGCTTTTCCTCGCCCCCTGCGATCCAGGGCTATCACGTTAAATCACCTGCTGCAATTGCTTGGCCGTCACGTAGATTTTTATCTCGGGTCTCCTTTGGAAAGGGAGCCCTGGGCTGTGGCTGGGAATGTTAAAACGATAAATGTGCTTTGCACCTGGCGATGGGAAAGGAGCGGCTTTAGGGCTTGTGAGAGCCTGCAGCCTCCGCTGGCTCTGTCCTCTGCCTCTGAGCATCCCAGAGGGGCAGGAGGGGACTAGCGTGGCTACTTTGGCACGGCCGAGCTCTGCCGGTGGCCGGAGGTGGCTCAGGTCATTGGCTGTGCCCTGGGATGCGTTAAGGAGAGGGGCTGTGGTGGAAGCAGGACTTGGTAGGGCAGAAGGAAGGGTGGGCTGCTGCTTGAAATGGGAGAGGGAGCCTTGTTTTCTTAGTTGTTTTCTTGCACGTAGTGACTCTGGCCCCATTTGGGCTCCTGAGGTCCTGTTCGCGTGCTGGAGCCTGTCCCAGCCCTTTGTTGAGGCTGCCAGGAGAGAAGAGCTTGTTTTGAAAACTCTTTGATGGAAAACATTCGCCTGCCTTGGAGAGAGGGTTTCCTGCGTTTGGCTGGGCAGTGCTGGCTGTCCCCTCCACGGCGTCTCAGATCCTGGGATGTGGGTTAGCCCTGCAGACTCATCTGCTGCCTCTGGAAAATCCCCGCCGGGGTGGAAAGCCTGGCCACGGAAGCTCGGGGAAGGCCAGGATGGGGTGGGAGGAGGACCATGTCTCCTTGGCCACAAACAAAGCTCTTGGTGAACAGCATCCAGGCGTTGCTCGGGGTGGTGACTTGTAAAGAGCTAAGTACCTTCTCAGTCTTCTCTGGTACCACTCTGCTGCGGTGGCACGCGGGGCACTGATTTCACCAACTCTCACATCCAGGTGCTCTGCAACCATGGACTGGAAGGTTGTCTTCACCTTGGGATTTTGCACACTTTCTGGATTCCCTGAGTTTGGGGACTTGGACAAGGACCACGCAGGCATGGATCTGAAAGGTTGAACCGAGTTGCCAGCGCTCTGCCTATACAACATACTGGGGGTGCTGTTCTTTTTTTGGTCTTCCTTTGTCCTGTGGGAAATAACTCATTTGTGATGAAAGCCTGAAAGGAGGTCGGATGCTGAGGACATCGGCTGAGCGCCTGGGGACCGAGAGGTTCGTTTTTGTTTGGAGTCAGGGGAGGATAAGAAAAGGAAGGATCAGAAAGACAAGAGGAGCCCGTTCGGATCTGCGCTGCCTCTCGAATGGATGCTTCTCTTTACCCGGGGGCTCTCTCCTCGCCTCGCCACCCGCCTTCAGCTTGCCAGCCAGACGAGCTTCTCCGGGAACACAGGGCTGTATCTTCATCTCCCATTCATGCTTTTCCCCTCAGGCAGAGCTGTTTCTTCTGCAGGAGGCCAGGTCTCCTCTGAAGATGGGAGCGTTGCATGAGCTGGGCTTTGTTCAGATGAGGTGTGCCTTTGTGAACTCAGCCCAGCCCGTGGGACGGCCACTGCATCGGGGTGAGCTGCGATGGAGATGGAGGGGAGGTGGTTTTCCTGCTTCCCAGACACTGAAAACAAACTCTGGGGGGTCCTGGTGGACAGTAAACTATCCACGAGCCAGCAATGTGCCCTTGTGGCCAAGCGGGCCAATGGCATCCTGGCTGCATAAGAAAGAGTGTAACCAGGAGGTGGAGGGAGGTGGTTCTCCCCCTCTGCTCTGCACTGGGGAGGCCACAACTGGAATCCTGCGTCCAGTTCTGGGCTCCCCAGTTCAAGAGAGACAGGGAACTGCTGGGGAGAGTCCAGCGTAGGGCAACAGAGATGATGGAGGGGTTGGAGCATCTCCCTGATGAGGAGAGGCTGAGAGAGCTGGGGCTCTTGAACCTGGAGAAGAGAAGGCTGAGGGGAGACCTTCTTAATGCTTCCAAGTGTCTAAAGGGTGGGTTGAAGGAGGACGGAGCTGGACTCTTTTCAGTGGTTCCCAGTGACAGGACGAGGGGCAACGGGCACAAGCTGGACCATGGGAAGTTCCACTCAAATCTGAGGAAGAACTTCTTTATGGAACAGGCTGCCCAGGGAGGGTGTGGAGTCCCCTTCTCTGGAGATCTTCAAGCCCCGCCTGGATGCTCCTGAGTGATGTGCTCTGGGCAGCTCTGCTTTGGCAGGGGAGTTGGACTGGAGGGTCTCTGGAAGGTCCCTTCCAACTCTGACAATTCCGTGATATTGGGGGGTGCGTGTGCATTGAGCGGGGGGAAGCAAACCAAAGCTCAGTACTCACTGTCGGCATCAGGAGTGGCGATGAAGGAGCGGAGAGGTGCTTCGTGAGCTGAAAGGTGTGGGTAGAAGGGCTTTATTAGCAACATTTGAAATATTTTGTCTAGATTCCCGCTTAGCAGTGGAATCTAACCTTATTTTAGCTTTAAATTTAGATTTTCAAAACAGGCCTGTCAAATTAGTTAAAAGGAAATTTGATTAGAAAATGGCAGCGGGATTGAGATCTTTGTTTTTCTCCGTGCGTGATTTGGCTCAGAGACCGCTCTTCACCAAAAATATGCCATCGGAAAGTGGTTTTTTAGCCAATCAACACTTTCCAACTGGGGAAAAAAGAAAAAAGAGGAAAAAAAAAAGAGCAGAGCTGGAAAATTCCTGCCACCCCTCAGCAGGGACCTGGGGTCCAGGGCTGCGTTGGTGTTGGGGAAGACTTGGGAACAAGGAACATAGAAGAGGGGAGGGTGGCTTTGTGCCTTCCCCTGTCCCCAGAAGCTGCCCATCCCGTGCCTGGGTTGGTGGGGGATGCTGAAATTGGGGGGTACGGTGAGGCAGTTTTGGGGTGGAGGTGCAGAGCTCTCCCCTGCCTGTTAACCCCCGCTCCTCGGTGCGTGTCCCATCCGTCCCCAGGCCAGGTGGGGTGGGAGCCCATCCCAGAGGGCAGTAGTTGAGGGGGAAGGATGAGGGAATTACTTAAATGGAGATGAAAAACCAGCTAATACCAGCGCTGTGGAGAGAGGGGAGCTACCATGCCCAGCAGAGCCCTCCTGGGGGGAGGAAGGAGGTTTGGCGGGGATGTGGGGGGCAGCTCTCCTTGCCCAGTTTGCTGCCTGTTTGCATTAATGAGCTACTGCTCATCAACTGAATGCCCAACCCGTATGGCTGTGCTTGTCCCCAAGAAGCCCCTGTTGGTGTCGCTTGGGTGGGTGAGCAGAGAGGGGGTGCCCAGTGCCACCATGGATGCCACTGTGGGGGGCGGAGGGCTGGGAGGGGGTAACGGGGGTCAGGCTGGCTCCGAAGCGGCCATCCTTGCCCAGTCCCTGCTGGGGACGGTGCCACCAGCCACGGGTGGCTGTACTCACTCCGTGATTGCTCACAGATGCTGCAATTACGCTGGCGACACCGTGTCAAAAACCTCACGGTGGCATCGGTGCACACACAGGGATGTGGGGCGGGGGGGAGGTTATTAGCCTGTTATTATCCATTTACCCAGATATCCCGGCTAATCAGCTTTCAGATGGGGAGAATTAATTGGTTTCGTTTGGAGCACCAGGCACATTTAATTGAAATGAATTCTTTCCCCTTTCCAAATGGGCACTTTCTCAGCCGCTGTGGGATGGGGAAGGGGGGGGCTGCAGCGTTCCCACCACAGCCCCCACCCCCCGGCATGGTGCAGTTGGGCTGCGATCAACCGGCTGTAATAGCTGTGCCCTTTGCTCCTCTCTCCATCTGGGAAGGAGCTTTCGTCTTTCCACACGTGCAACCTGTTCGGACACGCTCCAGACCCTCTGCGAGGCAGGGGAATGCCAGTCCCAGATTGTTTTAGTCCCTCAAAGGGCATGGAGTGGCGTGTGCTGGGGAGCTTGGCGGGTCATCTTGGTGGCACATGGGTGGCATCCTTGTGATTCTTGCTGCTTTCTGTGGGCAAGGGGTGCAGCCGGGGGATGGAATCAGCAGATGAGGGTCCTCGGGGCTGGGCGGGCATGTCTTGCCCTGAGCATCCTGCACACAAACTGTTGCCAGTTGGGGCAACTCTTTGGGATAAAACCACTTTTACACCTCTGTGGCTGCTGACCTTGCTCTGGGTCTCACCCAGACTTTGCTGGAGTTCTAGGCAGGCTGCTGAGCTGGCCCACCAGATCTGGAGGGAGTGAACAGTGCCCTGAGCCCTGGCAGAGGTGGAAGGGGTGGCAGCCAGTGACGTGTCCTGCAGGGGATGTCATTGATCCTGCAAGCAAGGATGTAGGGAGAGAAAAATCCAGCCCCCTGTTGTGTGTGTGGCACTGAGTGAGCCCACCAGGTCCTTCAAACCTTCTTGCCCCTCTGAGCCATTGCTGCTCCCACTGGCCTCTTTCTGCTCTGGTGCCGCCTTCTCTTAATTAAAGGTCTGTCTCCTCTCCACAAGAATGCGGCTGTAATTAGAGTTGGGTTTGGGAACTGCTTCTCACTTTGCGAGAGCACAAGGAAAAGCTCTGCAGAAGGTCCCTCTGGGGAGCAGGGAGGCAGCTCTGAGCCCTGCCCTGGAGGGAGATGCAGTTGGGTGGTCCTCAGGGAGTCCCTACTGGTCCACTCTTCCCAAGTCCTGCTCTAGGAAGGGCACAGGTTAACTTGCTGCTGGACTCAGAAATGGTCATTGGCTTTAAATTCAAGCTGTTGAGGAGGACTGGACTGGAATGCCCTAAATCACTGTTCCTTCCTCAAAAATGTGCAGATAAATGTCCTTTTGGAAGTTCCGGCATTTTGGTACCTGTCCAGAGTCTTCCTCCTGCAGCATCCTACAGGGGGGAGCTGTAGGTGGCAGCCCTGGTTTCTTTGTCCTTTGCTCTGCTCCCATGATCTTTGATGTCCTGTATCCCTACAGGGAAAAAAAAGGAGGCCAGGAAGAGAAAAAAGCCCTGAAACACCTGATAAATTTTATGTATGTGCAAAGTCGCCGGTGAAGTTAATGGGAGTTAAGTGTATGGTTAAGTGCTGTGCTTAACTGGGCTCTCAATAACCCGCTGGGAATAGCTGTGACGTTTGGGGAAAGGGGAGGGTTTGTGAATTTGCTGAGCTCTTTTGATCTTTCATTTGAAGGAGAGCCGCAGGTTTGCGGTGGGGGTGGGGGGTGGGCAGCNNNGGGGGTGTGGGCAGCACGTTCCTGAAATTGCGTATGTGCACATCGATAAAACTTTTGGTTTTGTTGGTTTTTTTTTCTTCCTGAGTGCAATGCCCCGGGTACCAGTGGTGGCCTTTCTCCAGGCCAGGAGGGGCTGTGGCGAGTAGCTCCTGGAGCCTCAGTTACGACGCCAGAATTGCCAAGTACCGTCAGACGCCAAACGCTACACAGACACGTGCCCGGAGCTTTTAGCCCTGGTTTTGTGTTTGAATACCCTCCCTGGAAAGCAGTGGTTTGTGCCGCTGCTTTTCAGAAGGCTATTCATTATGCTGAAATATTTGCACTTTAAATATGGTAAGGCAGATTTTTTTTGAATTTTTTTTTTTTTTAACACAATAGGCTGGATGGTTCCCAGAGCAGCTGCCAGCTACAGGCTCAGTAATAAACCCTTAAAAAAACCCAAAAAACCCAACGGCAACAAAAAGAGCTCTTTCCCTCCGTTCCTGCGTGCACAATAGTGCCTTCCCATCAGCTCCTCGCTCCATAATTTGCTTTGAGATGGCCATAAATAAACTCTAAACCCCTTTTCCAGTCTCTTGCCTGCCTTCGCTGCACCCTGTGCAGAGCAGCAGCGCACACCAAGGCGGAGGGGACCTGGTCCATCAACGGGGCTTGGAGGTGTTGGGCTGCTCCAAGAAGTTCCTTAAATCTGCGGTGACTTTTTTCCTACATCCTTTGTCACCTTTTCTGGACAACTGTCCAAGATCTGGCAGCCCCCAGAACCCGGCTGGTTAATTGAGCAGAAAGGATGTTGTAGCCTGTCGCTCACCAGCGCTTGGAAGCTGGAGGCACAACGTGAATTGTGTTCGTGTTCCCTCATCCGGAGATGTGCATCTCTTATTAGATTAATTTTTTTTTAATATATGCAGAATATACAGTGGGAACAGCATTAATTTGCACTAATGGTTGTGAGATCTGCTGAGAATTAACTGCATTTTTTGTAAATTAGTGAGGAAGCGGATAAACACAATTATTAAAAAAACAAGAAAGGTACTTTTGCAGGAGCAGTACATGTTACTCATTTATCTGACAAGTGTTCTTTAGTTTTAATTATATTTCATCGTTTGCTAGCGAATGCTCTGCTGGTAGATATTGTAATAATCCTAGTAATTTGAGGCCTCGCTTTAGCATTTGTGAAACCTTTGTTTGGCAGGGCTGTACCGCAGTGGCAGTGATTTCGGGGGGGCCCTGTAGTAATTGCCACTTCAATCTGCGGTGGCTCCTGGGTGCTGCAGGGATGAGGTGTGTACACGTGCTCTGGGAGATGTTCTCCTGCCCTTCTTGTCCAAACAGAGCAAAACTTTGTTCAGTTTTGGGCCCCTCGCTACAAAAAAAGACATTGAGGGGCTGGAGCGGGTCCAGAGAAGGGCAACAAAGATGGTGAGGGGTCTGGAGCACAAGTCTTGTGAGGAGCAGCTGAAGGAGCTGGGGGTGTTCAGCCTGGAGAAGAGGAGGCTGAGGGGAGACCACCTCGCTCTCTCCAACTCCCTGAAAGGAGGGTGTAGAGAGGTGGGGGTCGGTCTCTTCTCACAAGTTACAGGCAATGGGACAAGAGGAAATGGCCTCAAGTTGCACCAGGGGAGGTTTAGGATGGATATGAGGAAGAATTTCTTTACTGAAAAGGTCATCAAGCCTTGGAACAGGCTGCCGAGGGAAGTGGTGGAGTCACCATCCCTGGAGGTATTTAAAAGCCGGGCAGACGTGGTGCTGAGGGACATGGCTTAGTGGTGGACTTTGCAGTGTGAGGTTGATGGTTGGACTTGATGATCTGAAAGGTCCCTTCCAACCATAACGATTCTATGATTCTGTAAACACAGGGAGGGCGCACAGGTAGGACCTGCACGGTGTTTTGGGGGGTGGCACCAAACAGCGAAGTGCTGAGGTTTGTGGGTGGTTACTCGGGGGATCTGAAATCAGCCTGGGGTTGAGGCAAAGTCTCCTAAAAGGTGTGCAACTTCTCTGAGTTTTATCTCTTTCTTTTCTTTTTTTTAATTAGCGAGTTTTTCTTCATCCTTCCTTCATTATGCCACCTCTACACACCTTTTGCTGTGGCTACTACCAGTGTTGCTCTGTCCATCGGGGCCAGCTGACCAGCAAGTTGGCTTCTCCATCAGATACTAAAATGAATGTTCTGCATATTGTTTTTCTGGAGGAGAAGGCACCATCTTGGGCAGAAGCTGTGGAGGTGTTTGAGGCCTCTGCTGAAGTATGAATGTGATAAAAGTGGCTCCAGAAAAATATGGAGCAGAGTGGCTTGGCCAGCACAGCCAAGCGCGTGATGCTGGATGCTCTGTGGTGGGATGGGGCACCTTTATGGGCAGAGCTTTGCCCACAGCTCAGGGCAGGAAAGTCTGGAGAAACCCCATGAGATGTTACTATAGGCAGCGCTGTCTGTCCCTGAAGTGGGAGGAGTGAAGTGTGGGGTGAGGTGGGTTTGGGCTGTCCCTGCCCAGGGATTAACTGACCACCGTGGGAAGCTGTGGAGGGAGGAGAAGTGGGGCAGGGATGTGCTCCCCACTAGTGTCAGGCAAAGCAGTCATGGTCAAGCTGCTGTTACTGGTGATTTCAGTGAAACCAAGCCAAAATTGAGCTTTGGAGAACTTTGGTGCTCTTCTCTTTCATGTGGGAAGGCCACACGTAGTCTGTTTGGTGGTCCTCCTTGGTACTGGGTGGATTCCCGCTTGCCCTTCCCCTGGCAGAGGCCACCTTAGCTGGGATGCGACCACAGGGCAGCTCAGCCATCCATTGGGGTGCTCCTCGCCCAAGCCAGGTCCCCTTGAGCCGTTGGGGTTCAGGCTCTGCTCTGAAGAGGGTGGCAGAGGAGGACATGGCATGGGTGGTGGCTCTGTGCTTGCTGGCTTTGAGGGACATACCTTCAGCCCCCTGTTCAATTACAAGGCGTGTTGTGTGTTGGCACAACCTTGGGTGCCCTCAACCCAACGCGTGGCAGCCCTTGCTGTGGAAGGGATGAGTTTTTCTATTTAAAGATGATGTTGTTTGGTCTTAACTCAAGTAGATTTTTTCTTTTTCTCCCCTTTTGAATATGGCAAAAACATGATTCATGTCCTGGGTGTAAATGAGCCGAGCGGGAGGAAGACGTGGAGGTGTCTGTAGCAGGTTGGGCGGGGAGGAGGGATGGGGCTCGATAACTGAAACTCCTCGGGAAAACCCAAAAAAACCCAAAAACTTGTTTTTTGTCCCAGCGTTATGCACAGCCAGCCCTGCCCGCATCGGGGAAACATGAGCGCGAACACAGGAGCCCTTATGAATTTTAAAATCTTCCCTCTCGGAGGGCAAGCTCTGGGTTAGCGGGTCAGCCGATTTAGGTGAACCGTTTAGCGCACATTAAAATCACAATTTATGCAATCTGCGCTCCGGCTCTAAAAAGAGCTGGCAATCAGGTGCTTAATAAAATCACCTCCAGCCCTCCTCTTTCAGTTCACTGCAAATAAATGCCTTTTTTTTTATTATTATTTTTTTTTTTAACATCATAAAAATGGATTAGGAGTCATTTTGAATTGTTAGCCTAGCACGATGTGCGGCGCGGGATACGCAGGCACGTTGGGTGTGATGGAGGTTTGTGTATTTTGGTGCCGGCGCCTGGGAGACCATCCAAATAAACATTTGCTGGAACACGGCACTGCACGTTCCAGCGGCGCGGAAAGGCTGATTGGCAGGTTCACTCCTCCTTTTTGTCTCCTCTCTGGGATGAAACAGCAAAACAAAATGTAGCGTGGCTTAAAAAAAAAAAAAAAAAAGAGGAATTATATGGAAATGTGACTTTTTGTCTGCCTCGTTATTTTATTATTTTTTTTTAACGCGGAAGAGTCAGAGATTTTAAAGTTATGGTTCCCACAGCAACTGTAACTCTCATCTCTTGTGCGTGTGCTGTACTTTGCAGGACTGTATATGCCATTAAATTTATGCCCGATGCGTGTGCGTACGGCATGGCAAGCAGAGCAGCCGCGTGTGATGGATCTGCACGGACCTGATGGAGCAATCCCATGGGATCCCTTCCGTTCAAACCCCCGGGGCCGCATCCTGCACCAGTATAAGCCCTTTCAGAGATGGAGGTTCGTAGGTGCTGTCTCCTCTGGGCAGGGTTAGGTGACGCGGCTGTGACACCACCACCACCAGAAGACACAGCCCCATCAGTGATGGGCTCGGTGATGTTGTTAGAGCTGTGGAAAGAAGGCGAAAAAAAGACATAATGCCGTTCTCTTCAGGCCACAATTCAAGCAGCCATCCCCGCTCAGCAAAGCGCTGAGGCGTGTGCTATAGTCTCATGGACTGTAATGGGAATTAAACACATATTTAAAGTTAAGCGTGTGGTTAAGCACCTTGGTGAAGCGGTGCTTGAATGGGGATTTGAAGCGTACGGGGAGAAGATGCTGTAATTTTTTAGTAGATTTGCCCTGTATCATTGCTGTCTTGGATGGAGAGGTGGGGCTGAGTGCTTTTGAGATCGGGACTGGATTCAGATCTCTCTGGAGGTGTGGTTTTGGGGTATTTTTTTTTTGTTTTTCTTTTTTTAATCCTGGTGTTCGTCTCCTCCTCGCTAGCCTTCATCCTGGCTTGCTGTCTGTCCTTGCTCTCCTCCTCTGCCTCATCTTCCTTGCCTGATGCTCACCCATCCATGGGCTCGTTTGCTGACCCCTGCAGCATGTGGGGCTACATGCTGTCAGAAGGTGGTTGTGATTCATGGATGGGGTGGACAACGTCTCCTCCAGACAGAAGCTGCCTGCCGTCAGCAGGGACAGCTGGAGGAGAAGGGAGCTGGCAGGACCCCAATGTCCCCGAGGGGTGCCAGCACTGCTCTGCGTCTTGGACAGGCAACCTCCAGTGACCTAGATGTCCCAGCTCTCTTGGGAGCATCATGCGTCTTACAGTTGTGTTTCTTCTTGAGCGGTCCTCACTTCTTGCGCCGTCCACCATGGATGCAGGAAGATAGTAAGCATCCTTCCACTCTTGGTGTACATTGTCACATCCCTTCTGCTGCAGAGGCTGTGCGAGGACCAAACAGGCTTGGTCAGGTCTGTGCCTAGGTGAGGTTCTCCTGAGACAGGAGAACTCCAGGTGCTACTGCTCCATTTCTGTCCATGAGCCCTGCTTTCCTCTTGTGAGAGATGTCACTGCTTCTCCCCAAAGCCTGTTTCCCGAAGCCCTGTTTCTCTCCCATCCTCTCCCTCCTTGCGTGCTTTTGGTTGTCTCCAGGAACCCTTCCCAGTCCTCCTGTATGGTTTGCAAAGTGATCGCAACACAGGAAGGACATGGACCTGTTGGAATGGGTCCAGAGGAGGCCATGAAGATGCTCCAGGGGCTGGAGCCCCTCTGCTGTGAGGATGGGCTGAGAGAGTTGGGGGAGTTCAGCCTGGAGAAGAGAAGGCTCTGGGGAGACCTTAGAGCCCCTTCCAGTCCCTCAANAGGTTGCCCAGAGAAGCTGTGGCTGCCCCATCCCTGGAGGGGTTCAAGGCCAGGCTGGAGGGGGCTTTGAGCAAGCTGGTCTGGTGGGAGGTGTCCCTGCCCAGGGCAGGGGTTGGGAACTGGATGACTTTTAAGGTCCCTTCCAACCCAAACCATTCTATGATTCTATGATCTGGGGCCTCTTTCTTCTGTCCATCTCCTGTTATCTCAAAGCTGTAGGGATGTCAGTGTTTCTCAGACCTTTTCTGCTTTTTCGGGCTTGGTTGTGATGGGCCAGTGTGTACGGACATGAGATGCGGAGGGGCAGGCAGGAGTGCTGTGGGTGCAGAAACCTTGATTCTGCAGGAGACACCAAAACTCCCTTATTATGGAGATGATAGGTGGAGGCTGGTGTTCCCCCTGCTGTAGGGAAGAGCACACTCTGTAACATCCTTTCTCTTGCCTTGGTGTTTCTTAAAGCCGGAGGGATGGTGTGCCAGAGGGATGGTGTGCTGTCTGCGAGCATCTCCTGCGCCCCGGGAGGGTGAGGAAGCAGCAGGGTGCAGAGGACGTCATGATAAATGGCAGCGTGCAGGAGAGGGAAGACTCCGAGAGATGTCTACGGAGATCAGCTTTATTTTTTGTCGTTAATGATCTGAAAGAAGGTGCAAACAGCATGTTAATTAAGATTTGCAGAAGAAATATTTAAATTGAGAGGTGCAGCAAAGAGAGAAGGAGCAATAAGGCAAAGGCGTCGTAGGAAGGTGGTGATGTGATGCGGAGGTTTGATCTGGAAGGGGAGCAGCAGATGCCACCCAACCCAACACGTTAAACCTGGTATTTTTCTTCCAAAGTCGTCCTGAGCGTAGCTTGGCTGGGGACTGGGCGCAGGGGTCCTGGTGCAGGGTCTGGCCTGGGGATGGGACCTGCTTGTGGAGCTGGGAGGGAGAGAGAATGGACAGACCAGGGGCTGCCCCTGACCAGCCTTGAGGTGCCCCTGACCAACCTGGGCACCGATGGGCATCTTCTGTGAGTTTGGCTGCACCAAGGGGCTTGGCCAAGAGGATTGATTGCCAATTAACAGCCACTGTTATAATGCCTAACGTGGATGATCCCAACTCTGGTCATGGTTCATCCTGGGACATGGCCTTGGAGGACCTGGGCTCAGGAGCAAGCCTCCACCTGGTGAATTGGCGTTTATCGGGTCTCCGTGCTGCTGTTCACCGTCCCTTTTAGTTAAATTAATTAGAAATCTGTTAGCTCAAATTACAGCATGGCTAAAACCTAATGCAAATGTTTGCTACACCTGCTCATTGAGCGCTGCTTTATTATAGCCCTTGGCGATGGCTGAGATGAGCCAGGAGAGGTTTGTGTGCTGAGGTCCAAGGTTTGGTCCTTGCTGGTGGCATCTCTCCCTTTGGTCTGTGTTAGGTGGATGTGTCTAACCTGCTCGCTTGTGTCCATGGTCCAGTGGTGCTCTCTGCGTCTGGGCTGACCTGGGAGGGGATGAAATGTTGGAATGGGTCCAGAGGAGGCCACAGAGTGTCTGAGGGCTGGAGCCCCTCTGCTGTGGGGACAGGCTGAGAGAGTTGGCGGGGGGGGGTTCAGCCTGGAGAAGAGAAGACTCCAGGGAGACCTTAGAGCCCCTTCCAGTCCCTAAAGGGGCTCCAGGAAAGCTGGGGGGGGCTCTTGATCCAAGGAGTGGAATGATGAGACAAAGAGGAACAGTTTTAAACTGAAAAAGGGGAAATCTAGATTAGATCTCGGGAAGAAATTCTTTGCTGTGAGGGTGGTGAGAGCCTGGCCCAGGTTGCCCAGAGAAGCTGTGGCTGCCCCATCCCTGGAGGGGTTCAAAGCCAGGCTGGAGGGGGCTTGGAGCAACCTGGTCTGGTGGGAGGTGTCCCTGCCCAGGGCAGGGGGTTGGAACTGGATGGTCTTTAAGGTCCCTTCCAACCCAAACCATTCTGTGATTCTACAAAATGCTTGAAAGAGAGATAAGGTGCTCTAGAGCTGAATGCTGTGACTGACAAAGAGGACAAAAATTGGGGGACTGGAAGACCAGAAGGGACTCTGGGATTATCTGCTCTGCCCTCCAGTGCCACACAGAGCACAAGAATTTCCTGAAGCCTTTATTTCTCATTTGAAATAAAGCATAACTTTCCAAAAAGCATCCAGGCTTGATTCTTTAAAAAAAAAAATTAAAAAAAAATTGACAGTGATGGATAATCCACTACAACCCTTGGCAAATTGTTCTAGTGTTTAATTACCTTCACGGCCAGAAAGGAAAGAAAAGAAAAAGTACACAGTGTGAAGAGCTCTGGGGATTGTGTGGTTATTGCCGATACCTGTTTGCTTACCGTGGTTTGCTCGCTGGGGTGACACAGGGCAACGCGATGCTCCAACATCGGGGTCCCACTCACCCCGGCTCTCTGAAGCCTCGGGGGGTGTCTTTGTGCCGGGCATGGTCCTGGGGGACTGGCTGAGGGACTGTCCTTGGAGCGATGGCCCCGGGCTGCGAGACCCCTGTTTCGCCCAGCAGCTGGTAGGTAGGGATGGGCGGGTTGTCCCACAGCGTGGGACAATAATTGGTTTTGGCTGTCGTGCTGGAGCAATAGCGGCTTCAAAGTTAGAAAAGAAATAAGGATCTTTTATCCCCAGGGCAAACCTTTGTATCGGTGTTCAGAGGAGGCAGCAGGAGGGATTTGGGCCAGCGCTGGGCTGAACGCGGGGCTGTTGTGCACTGGTTTGATTTGATCCACAGAAGGGATGCTTTGGTGCAAGAGTTCTTTCCAGCCCAAACCATCTTCTCCTCCAGCCTAGGACCTTCTTTTGTGACTTCAAGCCTTTTTGCTGTGGTGGCCAGCAGACCCTCAGGGCTGTCTCTCATGACGGCTGGGCTGCCTTGCTGTGGTTGTCCTGCGGTTCACTGCAAAGCTGCAGGGCTGGAGGACACCTTGGGAAGCCACACCACGTCCACGGTGGGGAACAGAGCTGGCCAAGGAGCCCAGGCACAGTCTGGAAAGACCAGACCCCATTGCAAGAAAGAATTTGTCCAGAACCCTCATCCTTCACTGCTTTGGTAGGGAAGGGTGGTGGCTTGTGTTCAAAGAAGGACATCCATCCTCCTGCTGCTCAGAAGTTGTTCAGCATCTCAAACAGATGCCCAAACAGCGATCACCCTCCATATTGGCAGCTTGGCAGCCTTCATAATTTATAGGAGCACCCAATCTCTTGGGCTTCAGGGTGGCTTCTTCCATTGGGTTTTCCTTCTGTCCTTCAAATAAGTCCCGGCCTTGCTGCTCTCCAGCTTCAGCTGAGATTTGCTCCCGTGCCACGAGCCCTGCAGTTCTGCACACGCATGGGTTGTCCCCATCAGCCGCCTTCTCCCTCCTCCTCCTCCTCCTCCTCCTCCTCCTCC